>JAQFVV010007328.1:0-106504 GCA_028023455.1 Epiperipatus broadwayi | reverse complement strand
TATATATACTGTACCGGTCGAAAACCACCACCACCGCAATGTCAAATCGGATTCAAACTCAGCTTAACCAAAACCGAATTCAAACCCAACCCAACAGCTCAGATAGTAGAAATCGACGGCACAGTGCTATGCGCCAAGAACTAGCTCAACGGTTGGTGAGGACTAGAGACCCTTGCACTGACACGAATATCTAATAATTAATTACTTTGAATACTTTTTAAATCGAATCATATGTATGTTCGGGTTGCCAACACAGACAGCGAGTATTAACATTTAAATAATTATCAAAAGAATGATGAACTAAGAAACCAAGTATGTTAGAAAATATTTAATACTAATAATAATTTGTTTTGTTCAATAAAATATAAATAGCATTAGTTACCTCTAGTCTTTAAAAGCATTTATAAATATAATCAGAGTAGCGGTCCTTATCATATGCCAATGGAAATTACGCAATATTGGAATTCTATGTCTATGCCCCCAACAAGAAAATATAAAGGTGGATAAAGGTATTTATTTAGAACGGAAATGATTGTTCTAATTTTATTACGGTGGAATATGAGATTTATCTTCACATTCGGAAATCTATTCATGAAGAGCAAAACGTATTTTAAGGCATAACTTTAATCTTTATTTGAAAACTTATTTAATTAAACATATTTGAGAATTGGTTCGACTTTAATTTAAATCACTTCATCACGAATTACGAGTACGGAGCGGGTTTTACCGGGACAAAAATGCAACGGTGCTTGACGAATTACGAGGCAGAGAGTCAAATTTAAAGATGATCGCTAGTCGATGATCGAAGTCTTATGGCGGCTTGCATTTGGCAAGTCTTACGCCCTTTGACTAATGAATCGGAAAGGAAGTACTTTCTTCCTGGAAAAATTTAAATAAGAGAATGATCACCGACCAGCCTAACGGAGCGGAAGATGGCCCTACGTCAGCAACGTTTGATGATGATGACTTGGTAGTCATCGTTGAAAATAAAACCCATGTAGAATGCTCTACGTGATGACTTGACCAATTAATTAAAGTCAAACGAGCTTTAAGAAAACTATTTGAAAGTATTGGAAACTATGTTAACTATGCCTTAATATCGTGCCCTTCCTGAATATTAATATAAAATAACAAAAGTGGAATTAAAATACATTTAACCCTTTATCGACCCTTTTTGCAATAAGACATTAAAGATTATATTTGCATAAATAAATATTAGTGGAACAAGAAAATCATTTAACATTATGTGAATATATATAAATACTTATAACTTAGATAGGAGCTGGGGACATAGGTGAAAAATTGAGCTAATAATTTATTATTAGCTAAATGTAAAAATAGTAAACCTGTAATATTTTCTTTCGACTCGATGATTAATAGAACTTATCAATTTAGTTCTAATGGGCGAGAATTACTATTTGAAATTAATGTTATATTATTTGCGTGAGGCAAATGGAATCAAGGAGCTCATCGAGTCGAAAGATTATTGGCATATAATTTTTAAATACGACATTAAAAAAAACACACTAACATATATATATTAAACGAACCGCCAGGTAAGAAAAGAAAAGTTTAAAGACTAGAGATTTAAAGAATTACGTTATATATTTACAGTAGCATTTTAGAAATAAAGGGTGTTACAAAGATTTTACATTAAAGAATAAAAGAGCTCTTAATAAGGAGGAGTGTAAAATAAAGTTCGAACTGGCCAGAAAGTTTAACGTTCATTATAGAAACATATATTACCCCTTCCGTGCTGGTCCTTAAGTCACACCTCCAGGTTGTTAAAACGTAGGCACCATTTGGTTGATTATTGGAATAGCATTTTAGTAGCTTTTCATGATGTTAGCAGAATGATCGATCCGGAAAAGGTTCAGCAGCTCCAGTGATGATTTCTCGGGACTTTAGGAACCGTAGCCAGATTCCTGATGTTTTAGCCGACTATCATGATGAAATACAATTATTATACGCACAGAGTTCACTGCACTACTCTACAACAAAGCTTGATCTTTTTTTTTCTGACTTTTCAGGGCTATATATATTGTCCAGATGCCTTAAGGCTAGCGCTCATTTTATTATCAATTAGTTGTTTTCCAAAACATTCCTTCGATAAGCTTTCAAACTAATTTGTGAATTCCTTTCCTAATTAGAAAATGAATTCTTAAAGTCTGAAATGATTTTAATCAAAAATTGAATTCTTATCTTTTTTTAATTAATAAAACTTTACTGTTGTTTTTTTGAGAATTTGAAAGCCCATGGAAGGAATGTAGCTTTTAATCGCAAAACTTTACAGATTATTTAAAAGTAAAAAAAAAACAAGTATTCCCGACGCAATGAAACTTTCGAAAATTATATATATTTAAATATTTACAAATATATACGCACAATCCACGCAATTGTAATATATATAAATTCATGAATATTTTATCATGAATTTATTAAGAGAATTGCTCAATTTTAAACTGAAACTAATTGATTTTAATACACATTTGAAATAAATTATTCATTATGGAAATTAGCGTGGATTGAACGTATAAAGCCCCATTGCATCGGAAATTTAAGGTTAGTATTAGGGTAACTAACATGAAGCTAGGATCGAACTCAGATCCGACTGCTTCATTTCTTTTCACTTCAAAAAAAAACAATGAAAAAAAAATGACTTTACTTATGCAGGATATAGTTGCATAAGTGTATAGACTCTGGGAGAACAGCATGAGTGTGAATAATATAACCTGCCCAAGCTACAAATTGTACATGTCTCACTGCGATCCATTTTTTGAATATTCAACTTATAAATGGGTTTATAATAAATCAGTCCGTTTATCAAGTTTCATTTTCCTAGGGTCATGTCAGTTGGTCTTCTGTATATATATCTGTCATTTAATGGATGTCCTATTGTTTCCCTGGATCAGGTGGCACATATGGTTTTAATTGTATGTCATTGTAATGGTCATAGTCCTGGTCTTCCCTGGTTGTCGTCAAGTTCCCATAGTCTATTGCTGTCATTTGTTCTATGGCCTTTTCTGCGACCGAATGCACAGAAAACAATTCTTTAACATTATCTCTATGAACGATGGGGTTCTCTCCTGGGTCATCTTTGAAAATTTGAATCTGTATCAAGGATCCAGGCATTGGCATCTGTAACTTCTTCATATCAAGTTGAGGACTCATCATCTGTCCCATTTCCACTTTTAGTTTCATTGTACTAGTGGTCTGAACATCTTCTTCTGTATCTATATCCGCTTCCTCCATTGCCTCATAACTGGACTCATCCTCACCACTGTCGCCTTCCTTGCTATCTACAACTTCCTTTGGTGTGGCCTGATCATCTTTATCATCTATTTTTGGGGCTTCAGAGGGATTTATATCTTTCTCTATATCTATATCAGCTTCTTCCCCTGTTGCGTAATTGGACTCATCCTCACCACTGTCGTCTTCCTTGCTATCTACAACTTCCTTTGGTGTGGCCTGATCATCTTCATCATCTATTGTTGGGGCTTCAGAGGGATTTATGTCTTGCTGAAGCTTTACATTCTCTGGGTTTGAGTTGGCTCGGATGCCTCGTGCTTCAGCCATCCTTACAAGCCTTTCCATCATCATCATCAGTACCTTTCGGTCTTCTCTCATTTCTCTAAGGATCGTTTGGAAAGTGTCTTTTCCCATTTTTGAAAACAAGAAAATAATGTAATAACAATCAATAAACACTGCAAATCAACTTATAGACTCTCTGTATGCTTAAATAATATTTTTTTTCTTTAGTAAATTTTAACTAGGTCTCTGACTACAGGTCCATTGTCCCAATCTTCACTAGCTGCTGCATATTATTTCCCCAATCTATGTAATCTGCCTTTTTTGGTTTACCTACGTTTTCTTGGTTGGCTCTTTATATTAACTGTTTGAGTGAGACATGTATTCAAAAATATTAAAGATAAGAAAAAAAAAAACATTATTCACTTTCCCTTTGTTCAACGGTTCTGTTCTCCCATGTCTGAAAAAAAAACTACAGTGATATACAAATATTATGTATTAGCAGATACAACAAATCATTCTGTATTGAACACACTTGGTTTTTTATTATGGCGATTGACCCACTACTGTGCTGACAATCAATTTTGCTGACAAATTTATTTATATGGGCGCCAGTGAGCAAAATGAGATCAATAGGGCATGTGATATAACCCATTGACCCCCAAACCACATATGATTGACTTAATTTTGAAAAAACAATTGAATTGATGATGAATATTTAATAATGAATAATATATAACGCGTTCATGACCTGAGTTTAAATATAGGAGTTCACTACTTCATTTTTACCAAGCACGAGGCTTTAACACCAAAAAAAAAATGTCAAAATTAATATTACAAGAACTTTTATTGGAGATATTATTCTAAATCTTGCTAGCATGAAAGCGTGCAAACCATTTAAGCATTTTGCCAACTGCATCTGGCTGCTTGGTGTACACAAAGGGTCTTCACCTGCTTTGAGGTTACTCTAGAAATTATTGTCATTAAAGCGTAATGTCACACTTCATCGGACCGCTTGACAGATAATTCCCAGTTTGAAGGTCTTCGCCTACTTTGAGACTACTAAAAATACGGAGCGAACATTTAATATATATGCTAGCAAGCAATACTTTGAAATTAAGACTCTTATATGATATCATATTAGATATTTTATATTATAACAACTGAGATGAACAAAATTAATTTTGACACAGACAAAATATTTCATTTATGGCAAAGACAAAATATTTCATTTATTTTACCCCAATGCTTTGATCTATGGACTCTTACTACTTTGCTAACGATAATTTTCTTACTGTCATGAACGCGTAACACAAACGTATAATATATATATACTGATATAGTACACGTATAATTAATATATATACATATGAATAATTATTTTAACTAACGAATCTTTTACTGAACGAACATTTAAAAAAATAATCTTGAAAACATTTTTATAAGAAAGAATTAGAAAATGATATTTTAATTTATTAAATCATTTCAGTATATATATAACACTTTTTTTTTTTTAAAAAAAATATCACTCTACAGAAACAATTACTTTATTGGGATTTCAATTAACTGAGTAACTAAAATCACAATTCTAATCTCCAGGGCATGTGTGGGGTTTATTAAGTCGAGCCACAACGATTGGGCAGCCAAAAACATAACCATGTACCGGTCGAAAACCACCACCACCGCAAGTCAAATCGGATTCAAACTCAGCTTAACCAAAACTGAATTCAAACCCAACTCAACAGCTCAGATAGCAGAAATCGACGGCACAGTGCTATGCGCCAAGAACTAGCTCAACGGTTGGTGAGGACTAGAGACCCTTGCACTGACACGAATATCTAATAATTAATTACTTTGAATACTTTTTAAATCAAATCATATGTATGTTCGGGTTGCCAACACAGACAGCGAGTATTAACATTTAAATAATTATAAAAAGAATGATGAACTAAGAAACCAAGTATGTTAGAAAATATTTAATACTAATAATAATTTGTTTTGTTCAATAAAATATAAATAGCATTAGTTACCTCTAGTCTTTAAAAGCATTTATAAATATAATCAGAGTAGCGGTCCTTATCATATGCCAATGGAAATTACGCAATATTGGAATTCTATGTCTATGCCCCCAACAAGAAAATATAAAGGTGGATAAAGGTATTTATTTAGAACGGAAATGATTGTTCTAATTTTATTACGGTGGAATATGAGATTTATCTTCACATTCGGAAATCTATTCATGAAGAGCAAAACGTATTTTAAGGCATAACTTTAATCTTTATTTGAAAACTTATTTAATTAAACATATTTGAGAATTGGTTCGACTTTAATTTAAATCACTTCATCACGAATTACGAGTACGGAGCGGGTTTTACCGGGACAAAAATGCAACGGTGCTTGACGAATTACGAGGCAGAGAGTCAAATTTAAAGATGATCGCTAGTCGATGATCGAAGTCTTATGGCGGCTTGCATTTGGCAAGTCTTACGCCCTTTGACTAATGAATCGGAAAGGAAGTACTTTCTTCCTGGAAAAATTTAAATAAGAGAATGATCACCGACCAGCCTAACGGAGCGGAAGATGGCCCTACGTCAGCAACGTTTGATGATGATGACTTGGTAGTCATCGTTGAAAATAAAACCCATGTAGAATGCTCTACGTGATGACTTGACCAATTAATTAAAGTCAAACGAGCTTTAAGAAAACTATTTGAAAGTATTGGAAACTATGTTAACTATGCCTTAATATCGTGCCCTTCCTGAATATTAATATAAAATAACAAAAGTGGAATTAAAATACATTTAACCCTTTATCGACCCTTTTTGCAATAAGACATTAAAGATTATATTTGCATAAATAAATATTAGTGGAACAAGAAAATCATTTAACATTATGTGAATATATATAAATACTTATAACTTAGATAGGAGCTGGGGACATAGGTGAAAAATTGAGCTAATAATTTATTATTAGCTAAATGTAAAAATAGTAAACCTGTAATATTTTCTTTCGACTCGATGATTAATAGAACTTCATCAATTTAGTTCTAATGGGCGAGAATTACTATTTGAAATTAATGTTATATTATTTGCGTGAGGCAAATGGAATCAAGGAGCTCATCGAGTCGAAAGATTATTGGCATATAATTTTTAAATACGACATTAAAAAAAACACACTAACATATATATATTAAACGAACCGCCAGGTAAGAAAAGAAAAGTTTAAAGACTAGAGATTTAAAGAATTACGTTATATATTTACAGTAGCATTTTAGAAATAAAGGGTGTTACAAAGATTTTACATTAAAGAATAAAAGAGCTCTTAATAAGGAGGAGTGTAAAATAAAGTTCGAACTGGCCAGAAAGTTTAACGTTCATTATAGAAACATATATTACCCCTTCCGTGCTGGTCCTTAAGTCACACCTCCAGGTTGTTAAAACGTAGGCACCATTTGGTTGATTATTGGAATAGCATTTTAGTAGCTTTTCATGATGTTAGCAGAATGATCGATCCGGAAAAGGTTCAGCAGCTCCAGTGATGATTTCTCGGGACTTTAGGAACCGTAGCCAGATTCCTGATGTTTTAGCCCACTATCATGATGAAATACAATTATTATACGCACAGAGTTCACTGCACTACTCTACAACAAAGCTTGATCTTTTTTTTTCTGACTTTTCAGGGCTATATATATTGTCCAGATGCCTTAAGGCTAGCGCTCATTTTATTATCAATTAGTTGTTTTCCAAAACATTCCTTCGATAAGCTTTCAAACTAATTTGTGAATTCCTTTCCTAATTAGAAAATGAATTCTTAAAGTCTGAAATGATTTTAATCAAAAATTGAATTCTTATCTTTTTTTAATTAATAAAACTTTACTGTTGTTTTTTTGAGAATTTGAAAGCCCATGGAAGGAATGTAGCTTTTAATCGCAAAACTTTACAGATTATTTAAAAGTAAAAAAAAAAACAAGTATTCCCGACGCAATGAAACTTTCGAAAATTATATATATTTAAATATTTACAAATATATACGCACAATCCACGCAATTGTAATATATATAAATTCATGAATATTTTATCATGAATTTATTAAGAGAATTGCTCAATTTTAAACTGAAACTAATTGATTTTAATACACATTTGAAATAAATTATTCATTATGGAAATTAGCGTGGATTGAACGTATAAAGCCCCATTGCATCGGAAATTTAAGGTTAGTATTAGGGTAACTAACATGAAGCTAGGATCGAACTCAGATCCGACTGCTTCATTACTGTATTAGAATAATAATAGTAAAATAGATCAATGTTTATTATTCAGAATTAATTATAAATTTAAAGTCACACACATTTTCATTGTATAGTCATGACTTTTTAAAAATGTACTTTACTTTTTAAAATAGCCCTGAAGACTATTTACCTCGGATTAAAATTCATTCAGTTGAAACAGTTGAGGCATGTACCCATGAAGTAAGTTTATTTTTAAAACATTTTGTAATCATAAGTATTCGAATAATTAATTTCATTTGAGATAAAACAAAAGAATTTTAATAGAAAAATATTTGATGAAAAGTTATTTTCTGCCAAGAATATTTTCCCTATCCTTCTTTCTATCTATTTCTCTCTGTCTATCATCTATATATATCTCTATATATGAAATTGAAATAGAAGTAACTGAAACTCTCATTGAGCTATGCTTAATCAATAGTCTACCATTAATAAACTATGAAATAAAAAATATAATGATTCCATCCATTCTTTTAGCTCTGTTAGTATTTAAGAAGGTTTTATAAATCAAATATTATTTTGACAATGCAAATGACATGAAATAATTGTTAAATTATTCAGAGGATCAAGGCAGTGCTGTTGTATATAAATCAAACTAATATACATATTTCACTCTTTGGTTTATGACAACATTCATAAACCAAATTTAAATAACAACAGAACAACAAGATATGGGTGATATCATTTTGATTAAGCATATATATATATGTGTGTGTATGTATGTATAAATATCCAAGAGTAATTATCTTCACCCTACTCTATCACCATTTATTGTAAACTTGAGTAGCAATCAACCCAGATGTTATAATGTTATAAAATCTCTATTTTCTTCCTATTTTTAATCCATCTAGTGAGAGTTTTTGAAGGGAATAGTACTAGTAAACTTTATTGTTCAAAATATATATATATTGAGACACACGGCCTTAGTAAATACATAATTATAAACAAAATTAAAAAAAAAGAAATAGTAGAAAACAAAAACGACTAATAAAATCATTTATTAGATCATTAATCTCTTTAGTAAGAGCAGCTTAGCAAAATGCAATGCAAACATGGTTATATAATAATAAAATATAAAAGCACAGTATGAGTCCTCAGTAGCAAAATCAGAATGATTGTGGAATACATGTAAGTGGATGTGATAGTATATCAATGCAAGCACACCAATCATTTCATACATTTATTTATAGTAACAATTTTATATATTTATAATAAAAAAATATATGATTAAATAATAAAGTTCTTATGAAAATAATAATAATGATTTATAATAATAATAATCATAAATCTGGTTAATTAATGATTATTATTTTTTTAAAATTTAATAGTATGTAAAAAAAAATGTATATATTAAGTAATATTTTCTAGTGTTCAGAACAATTGATGAAAAAAAAAAAAAAATCACATGCAACAGGATTCTATTCTTTCTTAAAGAAAGATTTAAAAACATTTTCAAGTTGTTTAATGCTCAGATACTAATATGGAAGGCTAAAGGAAGGCAATGAGAAATGAAATTGATTCCCTTCTTTTCTTCATCAACTGCATTTTTAATAAACTGGAGCAATAATTAAACTTTATACGAATCTCTCATTTATCTAGATTACAAATGTCCAACCTTCAGTATAAGCAAAGAAAAATTGGAAATTTGGATATGAATTCAACTTATTAACTGGTAATTTGGATATGCCATTTATAAATTTGATTGGATCTGAAAAATGAAGAAAGTCATTGGATAAAAAAAAAAAAAAATGTGCACAATAAAGAACTTCATATTAAGGGTAAAAAAAAAAAAATGTTTTGACTACTTTATTTATTGCAACACTAATTTATTTTTTTTTTAAAAAAAGTTTTTGTTTTAATGATTTGTAAATGAATCAAGTAATTGATTTAAAAATAATAATAATTAAAAGAATAATACAAATATAAAAATTCAATAATGTATATTTTAATTATATGAAAGAATTATTGAATATTGTACTTTTAAATTAAATATATATGATATAAGAAGTAGGATAGACATATTTCTATTATCAAAACTTTTAAAAATGTTTAGCATAGAATTACACTTGATATCACATTATAAGGATGATATCAATTAATAAACAATTATTTTATGAAATTTAGTATATTTAAAATAATTTTTATGTATTTGATCGTTATAATTTATTTGCATTTATCGTATAAGAATAAAGATATCAGGGAAAGTATTTTATTTTGCAATGTAAATGTTTTTTTTTTTAAAAAAAAATTAGAGAAATATATATTTTGAAGCTTATACTATTATCTTTGCCCAACTGTATAAGTAAAATGTCTACAAGTAATATATCATACATAGGACACAGCTCGAGTGAGGAATAATTGAAAATATGGATGATTAAGCATATCTTTGTACTGTAGTGAATAAGTTTAGGATTATGATATATTTTTCACCCATATCAATTTATTTAAAATAAATAATCTTATTTATTAAATTTTGTGAAACTAATAGAAAGCACTCATTAACTAATACCACTTATTGAGTTATTTATCAATGTATTTATATAGTGTTATTATTTAATGTTTCTATATTATATTAATTATATTTATGTAAATAAATTTGTTATTTTTCTTATTGATTTCATTTCAGTTCATTGACTCATGTAATTATTTATTTAATTTATAGTTTATAAGACATAAGTAATAATTATTAAGGTCAAGTATGTCATAGTAGATTATGAATATTAATTTTGCTAAAGTAAGAATTAAGATTCCATCTTAGGATTTATATTTTTGATATGTTGGTCATCATGAGCTTATGTGTAACAGAAGAAAGAGTCTAGCATGGTATGTATTAGTTACATAACCTGGCTTACATGGTGCTCAAGAATTAAAAATGGTTGCACATCCGAATAAAGAAGAAATAAATTAATTTTAAATCATTTTTCTTATGCTCCATATTTTATAAATAGTGTTTTACAGATTTATGATTTACCATGCTCCACAAAATGTATTGGTTTTGTGCAGTAAATTAGCTATATAAAATTAACTTTCCCCCCAACATGTGTTATTTAAAAATTCAGCAGTTGCATTATATATCCAGATGTACTTTATCATTATAAAGAAGAGTTAAATATTGAGAAATATGTAAAGAGTATTTCTGATGATTATGTATTAAACAACAAACAGAAATAATTTAATATTATTAAATCACTATTTTCATCAATAATGAATAGTATTATATATACATATAACAGTAAAAATTACATAATAAATTTGAGAAGAAAATTGATTTTTTATTTAATAAGTGATATTTTCAAACTTATAATAATATGAATTTTGTCAATTTGGCAAATAAAAAGATACAATTGATTCAGAAATAAAATTTAAGTAACGAAACTAAATATGTCAACAGTATTTGGGATGATTATAATTTGAAATTAATTGCAGCTGTTCAAAATTTGTTTGAAATGTTTCCTGGTGATAGTCATATTGCTGATGAAATTATCAAGAAAATTAATTGAAGTGAATTGAGTGTGATACCATATGAAAATCCATGGAATTTGCCATTTCGGAATTTAAATAGAAGTTGAAAAATGATAATATGATTTGTTTAAAAGAAGTTAAAGGCTTGTGGATGTGTTTAATGATGAAATATCAGTACATTAAAGTGCATATGGATAAATTTGGCTTCTTTTTGATTGAAGAATATAATATGAATGGTCAGAGAATAAAATTTATTAATATTTTAAAAAAAGCTAAGAATAAAGCTTTAAGTTAAATTAATGTGTATTATAAGATATATCCTTCCTGTGCTATATGTCCTCATATTTTTGCAAATATAAAATTACATAAAGAAGGTGATCCTTTGCAAATTATGATTGACTTTGGTGATTCATTAATATATCAAACTTTTTAATATATTGATAAGCTGTTATAAGAGTTTTTAGAATTTGGGGAAAATATTCCATCATCTTTTGATTTTGTAGATAGAATTAAAATTATAGTAAGTAATGAGAGATGTTATTGCTTCATTGGATATGACAGAAATGCATGGTTCTATTGATAAGGATTTCATAAAACTATTTGAACATTTATTAAAAAGTAAAGGTGTTGGCAAATATGTGATAAAATTTGCTATTGATTCTTTAACATTTTTTGATGATAACATTGTTGCTTCTTTTGAAGATAAATATTATAAAATGTCTAAAGGTTAGCCTACAAATCTGCCTGTTGTTGTATAAGTTGTAATTTTGTTTTGCTTATTATATATGAGTAGTATTTTAGATAAGTGTAAAGATATTGAAATTTACACAAGGTATGTGAATGATGTTTTTGTTTGTGGAAATATCAATACTATAAATTTGCTTGTAGAGGAGTTAAATAATTTGAATGGCTTGAAATGAACTATTGAAAAGGAATAAGACAAAAGTATTAAGTATTTGGATTTAATTATTACAAGAGATAATAGTATGCTAAGTTACAAATTAATAATGAAAGCATTGCAAAAAAGGGATATATAAATTATAAATGAAAAGTACCAATTATGCATAAAATAGCAAATTTTAGATCTTTGTATGTCATTATCAGTGTGATAAATTAAAAAATATTGAGATATTTGCCAAGGAAATTCTTGAAGTTGATTGTAAGATTGAACAGATTAACAAGACTTTATGTCAATTTAAAAAGAGTTATAATGATTTAAAGGTGTTGAAGATTGATAATAAAAAATGGACATCAATTCCATATATTTCACTTGCTCAATTGGAATTTTTTAGATATATATAGAAAGATGTGTTTAATGTTTTATTTTGTGTTATAAATAATGTGAATAACTTTGTGAATAATTCTTAAAATGTTATACCTATCAAGCAGAAAAGTAATGTTGTTTATCAATATAGGTGAATTGAGGTGAAATATTGAAAAAAGATTAAAGGAGCATGTGAAAAGTAAAAATAATAGTAATTTAATGACTGCTCCAGTTTTTTTTGTATCATGAAAGGACATATAATTTAAGTTTGATATTGAAAGTGTTAAGATTTTGCATAAAGAGAGAAACTATAGTAAAAGAAAAATTAAGGAGGCAATTTTAATAAATAGAAATAAAATGAATATAATTAATATAATTTGTGTTTATGACATTCGATTCTGTTATGTTTGTTGAATTTAATGGCAGTTGAGGAGGGTTAAGGAATTAACTGAAAGTACTTTAGTTAATGATCATTATATTTATGATTTTTATTGTTATTACAATAGTTTTTAATTAACAGACATTTTATTTGTATTATATATAAAGTATTATTTTCGGGAGTTTCTATGTAATAAAAATATAATAGCTAAATAGCTGAAGTTTCAATACAATAATAAATAATTTCCTCAAAGCTTCTTTCTCAAATCATAAGAATGTATATGGTGAGATTTAAAATTGATAATTTTTTCTTTTGTTATTTTTTCCTTATTCTTAAATTCTATTGGTTGAGAAGTTTTAAAAAATATTTGATTCTCCAATAGCTTTTTCCAAATATTGTTAATTTTCTTTAATTCACACTTTTCAGTTATGCTCTTAGGCCTTTTAAAAATCTTAGCAGTCTCTGATCATATTGTTCAATTTTTTCCAGAATGTGTTTTATTAAAATTGATGTCATGGTTTGTTAATTTAATGTGAGTAAATGGCTGATGAATTAGATTTTTTGCTAACTGCCAAATGTGTTTTTCCTTTCTTGTGTTTATTCTACGATTGGTCTGGCCACATGGAATTTCATATATACCATGAGACTCCAAAGGAATTTTATCTTTAGGGTATAGAAATACTTCATGAATTTTTTAAATGTAGTATAAATTGTATGGATATTATTTTTCTTTAAAACAGTACCAATTTTATCAGTTCTCCCTTTATATATGGCAGAACAGTCTTAATTTTTGAGGTATCAAAATCTTTTTTCTTATTATATAAAAAAAAATGCTATTAATAATCCTGTGATTAAAACCATTATGAAAAAGCATTTTTTTAATACAAGCATAGATATCTTGATGAAAATGGCAGTCATCAGAATGTCTTAGTTTTATCTAACAATGTCTTTGTCACTGAAAATAATTGTGCAGCTTTGCTGACTGGGTGAGAGTGTCTGATTGTTGGGAGGACCCCTGAGAGCTTGAATCCTAGTTTTTATATGGGGCAGAGCTGGGAAAAAGGTGCTCTGGGGATCATTACCAGAATTGGATAGCTCATTTATTTGTTAGCAATAGTAGTGTTATTCATTTAGACTATAATGCTTGCTTTTTAAACCTGAGATTTTACTTTTAAAGAAATAATTTTCCACAATAGTAAATTGTTTCTCATTGTACCTGATCATTTATTTCAAGTGTTGCTTTATCTTTTATCTATGCATTTGATGCTGGATCACTGCCTATGTCTTTTAAAACGTTTTTACCAGATTTGGATGGCTCATTCCTTTGTTAAAAATGACGTTATTCATTGCAGTTTTGTGCTTGCATTTTAGACCTGAGATTTGACTTGTGAAAAAGATTCTTTTCTACTATAGTGAATTGTTTTAGACTGTATCTGAACATTTGATTTCAAGTGTTGCTTAATTATTCAACCTTACATTCTATATTAAACGTTTTTTTTCTATCTTGAATGCTGAACTGTACAAATCGATAATTTTAACATTTGACTATATGGATTAGTGCTTCTGGTTTTCATAGGTTATCAGGGTGCTGAAACATGATGGACACTATTCAATATGCAATTTTAATGGATACATTACTCTATGTACATCTTTGATTGCTCTATAGATGTAGAATTATATTGTGGTATAACACACAATGCAAGCATCTGGTTACTACATATACATTAAAGTTCTTGATTTTGGAAAGTAATGATGAATTTTTTATGCAAGGCATTGGAAATCCTGGAGATTTGCACTGTGATTTTAAATGTAGCAATTATTATGACATTGGATTGTTAACAGTTGCACCTCATCATATGGATTGTGCTTGTAGTTTTATCATTTGATTTTTACCAATAGTTAAGGACCTCATGGATTAAGGCTTCTAGTTTTTTATAAGTTGTCTGGAAGCTGAAACATGATGGACAAAACTAAAGTTCCCAAAGAGTTCAACTGTGATTTGAACATTGGATTGGGGCTACTGTGTCACTCATCTTTGCGGTCTTGAGGACTGAGTCTGTTGCTTGGAGAGCTCCCAGGGCTTGCTTCCTGGTCTTGGAGGGGGGCTGGGATGTGGGTGTATTGGGTTCTAGTATGGGCTTCAGATGAGAGAGTCTGGAACTTTGGAAGATTCCTGGGGCCTGAACTCTGGTTCTTACTGGGGGTTGGGATGTGAAGTGCTATGGGGATTAGTACGGGTTTCATCTTTCTTATCTTCAGGGCAGTGGAGATGATGTGATGCATTGTGGTTTTAGTCTCTTTGTTCTCTATATGATCCATAGGTTGGTTATTAGACTATGTGATAATCTGCAGATGGCATATGATATAAATATGTGAGATTTACATTTTTGATTAGTGCTGCAGCATTGCTTGGCTTGGCTGTGAGGATGAGAGAATATCATGCTTGGGTGACTCAGGCCAGAGAGTTCTATGGTTTAAACTTCAAATCGGGGCTGCTGTATCACTCATCTCTGCCATCTGGACGGCAGGTTCTGGTGCTTGGAAGGTCTCACAAGTCTGGGTTTTGGAGGGGATCTGGATGCTGTGGGGATTAGTAAGAGCATTGTATGAGAGAGTCTGAGCTTTGAAAATACCCCAAGGCTTGGTTCCTAGTCCTTAGGAGGGGGGCTGGGACATGGGTGCTGCAGGTATTAGTACGGGTTTTCACTCTTTCATCTGGATGGTGGGGGATGATGTGATTCTTGGTAGCTGTGATCTATCTAGTTGTCATTAAGGCCAGAGGTTGCTTAGTGAACTATGAGATAAGCTATGAATGGCAAGATATATGCATATACAATTCAAGGTTTTTCTGTTCACTCGGTAAATCAAGTTCTGCATTGTAAATCATAGTTTAAATCTTATATATCACTACATATAACATGTAAATTCAAAGATTAATATTATGTTAATAAATCATATTTTGAGAAAAATAATAATAATAATAATTGTGCTGAATGGTAATGAGAAGAAAAATATAGATATCTCCCAGTGTGTGTTTGCTTTCTATATATACCATGAGATAAAGAAGCATCCTTTTTTCTTTCAATTTTAACATCTAAGAATGGATGTTGGTTATTATTTTTTACTTCCATAGTAAATTTGATGTTGTGAAAAGAATTTAAGAGAAATAAAAATTCATCAAGCAAAAGAATTTAAGAGAAATAAAAATTCATCAAGGGCATGCTTACCATGAGGCCAAATAACAAAGATATCATCAACATACCTCAGCCATACAAATGGTTTTTTAACTGCTGATATCAAAATTTTCTTTTCCATGTTCTCCATAAAATTAGAAGCCAATGTCGGAGAAGTTGGTGCACTCACACCTAAATCTGATGTTTGTTTATATATCTGACCATCAAAAACAAAAAATGTATTTAATAAGCAGAGTTTAATTAATCAAACTATAAATTGATAAAAAATCAAGTCAGATGTCACATAACCTAACTTAATAAAGCTCATATTTACAGATGTTATATATAGAGCTTGCAAAATAAGCTCCTAACAACCTTTGAGAATATCCTCAACCCCAGACCCGTTTCTGCTTCTGGCGTCGTCAATGAGGTCCCAGGATATTCAGCATTAGATTAAAAATATTAAGGTAAGCCCAGCACTTTATCTAATGCAGCAACTATTGAGTAGAAAATCTGAAATTGTCAGTCATCCACATGTCTTCCAATCCAGCAATCTAACTCAAATAGCCATATGGGACTTATTTTGCAAGCTCTATATATAACATTTGTAAATACGAGCTTTATTAAATTAGGTCATATGACAAGTGACTTGGATTTTTTATCATTTTATTTTTTGCTATTAAGGCTTTGACGATTTTATATTGCTAAAGCTATTAATATATGGTATATCTGAACTTAGTTCAGTCCATATGGCTATTTGAGTTAGATAGCTGGATTGGAAGACATATGGATGTCTGACAATTTCAGATTTTCTACTCAATAGTTATACATTAAATAAAGTGCTGGGTTTGTCCTAGTATTTTAAATCTAATGCTGAATATCCTGGCATCTCACTGACTACGCCAGAAGCAGAAACCGGTCTGGGGTTGAGGATATTCTCAAAGCTTGTTAAGAGCTTATTTTGCAAGCTCTATATATAGCATTAATCAAACTAACAACAAAATCAGACAATTGAATATTTTTCAAAACTTCAATAGCTTTCTTTACAAGTACACTAGTAAAAAGTGAAACAATATCAAAACTTACTAAAATATCATTTTTAGTTAATTTAATATCTCATATAAGCTCAAGAAAATGATTTGCATCATTAAAATAAGATGACATTTCTGTTAAATGTGACTGTAGAAAAGAAGATAGAAAGTGTGCTATGTCTGTGTTGGTGAACTAACTGCACTTACTATCGGTCTCAATGGAATTGTGAATTTTGGCAAACTTTGGATAAAAAGATTTTTCTCTAGGTGTAAGATAAATTTTAGTTTTTAAATCTAAATCAGTAACATAAATTAATGCTTTCGTTTTCTTTTCTAGATATGACATAGAATCTCTATAAATTTTTTTATAAATGTTATCATTTAATAAATTATGTATTTTTTTGTAATAATCACTAGTATTCAAAATTAAAGTAATATTACCCTTATCTGCTGGAAGAATAGTAATCGATTTATCATTTTTTAATTTAAACAAAGCTTTTCTTTCATTAACAGGTAAATTACTTTGGTGGTTTTGCTTTCCTCTCATTATGTCTGCCTCCACACTAGATATTTTTGATAAAGTACTTTTCACTTTATAAATAATATTCTCATACAGTAATTTTGATGGTGATATAGTAAAATTAACGTTCAGGTCACTATCCGATAATTTTCGATCTGATAAATTTTTGACAGCTTGTATGTTTAATTTTATTTTCCAGTCAAAGACAATGTTAGCATTTCCTGTTGATTTTTTAACAATTTGTTGAGTTTATTTTTTTGCCTTCGACATTTAAATTCCTTTTCTTTAGTGACTCTGAAATCAGCGATCTTATTACAAATTGACCGCAATATTGGATGACTAGTATTACTTAATGAAAAGCAGAATTGTAACATTTTTTTTATCAAAAAAATCTTTTTCCTCATATTTGTAATAAAAGCGGTTAAAATATCAAGACTTGCCTTATTTAAAATTGTATCAATTTTTTTCAGCTGCCATATATATAAAGGGAGTAAGTGATAAAATTGGTAATGTTTTAAAGAAAAATAATGTCCATACAATTTACATTACATTTAAAAAAAATAATGAAGTATTTCCATATCCTAAAGATAAAATTCCTTTGGAGTCTCATGGTGTATATGAAATTCCATGTGAAGTTTATTTACATTCATATATTGGACAGACCAATCATAGCATAAATATAAAAAAGGAAGAACACATGTTGGCAGTTAGAGAAAAATCTAATTCATCAGCCATTCATTCACACATTAAATTAATAAATCATGGCATCAATTTTAATAAAACTCATTCTGGCAAAAATTGCACAGTATGACCAGAGACTGCTAAGGAAGCTATAGAGATTTTTTAAAAGATCTAACAGCTGAAATGAAAATTGTGAGTTAAGGAAAATTAACAATATTTGGAAAAAGCTATTGGAGGATAAAACATTTATTAAAACTTCTCAACTAATAGAATTTAAGAATAAGGAGAAAATAATAAAAGAAAAAAATAACGATTTTTAATCTTACCACATACATTCTTATGATTTGAAAAGAAGATCTGAGGAAAGTACTTGTTATTGTACTGAAACGGCAGCTATTTAGGTGTTATATTTTTATTACACGGAAGCTCCTGGAAATAATACTATGAATTCATTTATCTATGAGATATATAAATAACAAGTGTTTAAGCCATATAATTTTAATTAAATTAATTGCCCTGTGGTTTATTGCAATAATAAAATAAGTTTTAAGCTAAATATTTCAGGATTGATTTTCAGCTATGTGAAGTAGAAAAAGAAAATCCCATTTCAGTCAATTAAGTAAAACTATTGCATTCAATTTGCCACTTGTGTACAAGAATATCATAACTTTTCTAAGCAATTAATTATATAAATATCATTATTTTTTATTCAATTTTTTTTGTCAGTAATATGTCAACTGTATAGTTTTTTTAAAAAAATTATTGTATAACTAGAGGGGGGGGTATGGTTCCTCTTTTGCTTTTGGCATCCAACCTCTCCCTACCCCAGCCCTTGCTCCATTCTACCCTCACCCTTTTTGGCAGAACTTATGGAAAAATCCTTATTTCTAACACTTCTTTCCCATAATTTATATAGGGTGTTTTCGAAATTCCAACACTATTACATTAAAGTTGGATTAAATTAGAAAATAATGGTACCAAAGACATATATGTAGGATTTAAAATAACCCCTGATTTAACACATTATATAAAATCATCATATATGTTTATTGTGAAGCTTCTTAGTGTAAACTGTAAGTTCTATTTCTGAAAGCAGATTATATATTGGCAAAGAAAAGAAACATTAAAAGAATTTAATAACAAACAGCATATTATCAAATGCTTTCAAATTATTTTGTCCAAAAGACAAAAAAAAAAAAAAAATGCTGAAAGATTAAAATATCTTAAGCTTTTTACAACTTTTAATCTCAGTAATGAAGACTCTAGATTTAACATTTATAAAAGAAATAAAAAAAAAAAAACAAAAGTTATTTATATATTATTTTAACAAAACTATAAAATTATTTACAAAATAAGAATTTAAAATAATTCCAATAAAATTGTCACTTCTGTCACCTACTTTTATGACTTACTTGTATCCCTTATGATTTTATGTGTGTGTATATTTAGTGTAGTTTAAATATATGTACCAATTTACTTGATGGTACTATTAATAGGTTTGAGTATTTGAGTTTGCAGTTTAATTTTGTTATTATTGACTTTCAATATTTTTTTATCATTTTAGTATTTATTAATTAATAATACAATTATCTGTTTCATAATTAATTTTAATGAATTAGTGATGCCATATTTTAGGCAATATGGACATTTCTGATTGCTTAGTTTTTGTTAGGCTGTTGTTTTCAGACACCATTATAAGCTGCAGAAATGATGGCATTCAAAACTCATATCCTGTCCAGTTCAAAAAATAATTTTCAAAATGTACCTGAATAGTATGATTTATTCAGTTTTATAATTTTGAATTTAAGCTGTTGGCAGGTTGAATGCTGACTCATTAGGCCAAGGTATTTGAAATCCTTAAAATAATATCTACTACATTATTGAATTATTAGGCAATACAAAAATCTTAAGAAGAAAACTGTGTTTTTTTTAAACATATATTTATATGATGCTTATCTTTAGTGTATATGAATGACTGTTAGGGAAGGAACAAGTGTATATGATATTAAGAGAATGTACACATGTAAGCACACAAATTAGCATATTCCTTCATATAAAAAAAAATTGCTATTACAAGTAATAAATATTAAATTAAACTGAAACCTTAAAATAATATACTGCATTCTTGAATTATTTAGAAATGGAAAATCTTCATAAGAAAACTATTGTTTTTTTTACATATATATATTGTACCGGGTCGAACCGCTGAATCCACCTACTTATACATATATAATTTTCTTTCAAACTCCTTCACAATACATTTATAATATTAAAGTTAGACAACATTCACAAATGGGAGATCTTATTAATACTTTAACTATCAACAATGGCCCATCTCGCTGCTAGATTCAAACCCCTACCATCCAAATACTTTATTTGTTTCGAAACCCCAGCTAGTCTGAAGACTAACATATTCGGGTAGTAGCTCATAATCCAGCTGAAACAATTCCCTTAACCAGCCCAGTATAATTTTAATCAATGATATTTATTGTTAATAAGAGATTGATAAAAAGAATTTACACAGATCAAGTTTAATTTTAAAAATAATTTATTTCAATCAACATCAATTAAGTTTAAATATAATTTACTAACCAACATAAACCATTCTAAACATTTTATAAATCCAAATTTCCACACCACATTTTTTTCTTTTTTTAAATTAACATATGATAGGATATTCATGAACAAACAACATAATCTTAGACATTTAAATTAACTCTCATTCCAAAAATAATAATAAAATTAATAACATTTGAAACCACACACACATCAATATTCCTTTTATTATATATTTTGTTCATATAATGTAACCAATATTTCATACAGTGATCTACTTGTAAATAATAATAAAACAGATACCTAATTTTTTTTTACTTTTTTATATTATCTAACGTAATTTTTTTAAAATTTAATTTTTTTTTAACTTTTACGTTTTTCCGACATTATTTCTCACATTTTTCTTATTGGACTAAAAGCTGGCACAACGTATATTTCCAAAACTTTTCACACTCATTTCTGTAACTGACACATAAAACTAGACTGAATTTCAAACCCAACGACTAAGATAAAACAAAAAAAGTCTATTTATACCTGCATGTTTTTGTTTTAATATCCTCCGCAATACGTGTTCAAATTCCTTTAGATTAATTATGGACAACGGTTTTTCGATTGAATATTTGATTAGTAGTACTATTTTAAAATTTTGTTTTCATATCTTTAATTCGCCACCACTTTTTCTTTGAAATATTTTTTTTTATTTATTTATTTTTTTATATATCTTCACATACTTTTTTTACATTCCACTAATATAATCTATTATAATAAACTGAAGAAAAGAGATTTTTATATTTTTTAAACTTTTAATTTATAATAATAATACTCTTTAACTTTTATGAAACTCTTAGTTTGTTTTTTTTGTTTTTTATAGGAAAACTCCCTCTCCCCTCTTTAAAGTAATTAATTGTAGCTTTCAAATTCTTTTTTCCAAAAGATTTTGATAATAATTTTTATACAAAATTATTTTATATACATGTGCCAATTCGGCATTGGCACAATATGTATATGATACTTATTTTTAATATATATGGGTGGCTTTATGAATGTATAAACATACTCAGCACATTCTTTCATATAACAAAAAAGGCTATTGTAAATAATAAATTTATTAAATTAAGTGCAATGAATACAGTTTAGTCATGTAAATGCTCAAGTATCTCATACTCCTCCCAAGTAAAGTATTTGTTTTGTAAAAATATCATTTCAAATTTGATATTTTTTTTAGTTATAATCATTATTTACAATCTATATTAAAATGTTTTTATATATATAAAATATATAGGCATAAAAATCACAAAATAAAGATATAAAATTACTTATGTTTAACTAGATTCAATTGATTACTTTCTTATAGTTAGTTATTATAATGAACTAAATTTGTTTTTTGTTGTTGCCATTAGTTTCGATAATCTTTATAATATTTGTTTTAAAAAGTAGCAAAAAAAAAGTAGTAGTCTTTTGAAAATAATGAAAAAAGTTTATAACTGTTTAGACTATAAGCAGTATGAGATATTGCTCTATCTTTAAAGAGGGTTATAAAATTTAAACTATATGAACTAAATTCAAACTAATTTCTAAGAGGGATACCTGTTCAGTTTAAAAATTAATATGAAATAAGGTATTTGAAATTTGATAGTGGTATCAAATACTACTTATGGTCTTTACAGGTTGATAATAAAAAGAGTAACATTAATAATAAATGAATTATTTCGATCCATTGATTCTTATTTTAAAAAAAAATGTCAATGAAAAATTAACTTATGAAATTTGTTTATTGTATTATTTATGATGATCAATTTATAAAACAAAAATTACATGAAATAGATTAAAAAAATTTTGAAGTGATAAAATAAGCAACAAAAGTTTTTTTTTTATTTTTATAATTGATAAAATTTAAAATATTTTATGTTATTGGATTACTTACAAATACCATGTCAGGCTAGAAAGAGCAATGAGGAATTGGAGTCTTTCCTTCATTAATTATATTTCTGAGAACTGGTAAGATAGCTGAAGTTTTGAATGTCTCTCTCTCATGGCTGATCTATAAAACTTTTGATGACTAATATAATTGAAGACAAGTGGAAAGCTGTGCTTTACTATTCTCATATTATTGTGCCTTTACATTGATGACTAGAATCTGATGAGTTAATAACACTAAAGAAAACTTGTTGAATAACTTTAATAATTTATTTTTATTGTTATTTTTTAAAAAAATAATCCTTTATCTTCATTAATTTGCTATATTAAGGCTATCAGTCTTAATTTATATATATTAAAATTTAAAGCCATAAATCTTTTTATTAAAATATATGTAAAATTATACAACAAAATGCAATTATTTAGATAGTATCATGCTTTAGTATATTTAAAATAAGAATAAACATATTAAATATTTGCAATATTTCTTTTTTTTTTTTAGGTTGCTATTCCTCATGACTGTGAATTTACTCCATTAATTCAGAGTAATTTAAAACCTGCAAAAGAATATCCTTTCATTTTAGATCCTTTTCAAAAGGAAGCGCTATTATGTTTGGATAATAATCAATCTGTCCTAGTATCTGCTCACACATCTTCGGGAAAAACAGTAGTAGCAGAGTAAGAACACATACATTTACTGATCTATGATATGCATATAGAATATATAGCCATATATATATAACCATGTGTGTATATATAAATTAAGCTATGCATATTTAATTATGTTTATTGTGTAGGCATATGTGGTAAAAAATATTATTGTCACATAAAAAAAAAAGTTATTTGTTCTTAACAAAATCGTTATAGAATTTTACTAAAATATATGCATGTTGTTTATTTACATATCCGTTCTCTAATTATTTATTATGTTTAAAAAACTAGTGGTAGTGATATTTACTAATTCATATAAGTATAAGAATTCTAAATAGAAATAATAATTATTTCATCTTTGCATAATGGTGTTAAGTGTTATATTACCAATTATAAGAGTGTACATATGAGTATGGGGAAACAATAACACTTTGAAAATAAACAAGATTGCTTTAAGATAAATGTTTAGGGGATTATTGTACTATGATTAGCAAATATCCAACACAAATATATATATATAGTATGGACTAGTCTATTATGATGCATTATATGTGCATTAAAAACTCCTGTATTATTTATTTACATCTATTTTATTTAGTTGCAATTCACTTATATATGCCTTTGGCTATGTATACTACTAGAACAGACTATATGTGAAATGAATGAATGAATGAATGAATGAATGAATGAATATGGAGAAAGAGCAGTAAATTGGAGCAATTGAATTAAATTTGGAAGATTTGGAAGATATTCATTCTGGAATAAATCAGTAATGGGTAATCATGATATTTATATTGTAGTGAAATAAAAAAAAAAAACCCCGTAAAATGAGAAGAAATCTTATATCAATTCTTTCTTGATGAAATTAATCACAAGATGGTCATGTTACATGTTGAGCACTAAGGATAATAATTAGTATATACAAGTTAGATGATTATATGAATAAATTAATAGTGACAATTTGGTGCACTATTTATATTTATCTAAAAAAGAATGTGATAAGGGAAATGCAGGTATAATTTTAATTATAGGTGGTTACAATGATAGTGAAGATGATAATCATTCTTTATTTTTGAAAATACATTTCAAAAAATATTTTACTTTATAATTGTTTTCTGTTTTCAAATTCCTTAATTGGTTCATTTACTCATTACTTGCCATATTATAATCTAGATTCAAAGATTGGTATATAAAAATAAAATAAAATAATAATTTGCTTCTCATCTGTTAAATTAAAAGCATTTAAACACTTTATTTAAATATAAGATTTATAATTGTAAATATATGTTTGTGAATTTTTAAATGTTTAAGAATTTTTTTTTATTATTATTTTTGAGATTGATGTCCAAACAAACAGACACCTAACAGATTGTCATACTTTTCAACTATCTTTTAAAAAAATATAATGTATATACTATATATTTTAAATGAGCTTTGATAAAATTTCTTGTGCTCAGTTTTATAATAAATGCTAAGGGCATTGTATGAACTCATAGATTTGTATTACACAAATATATGACATTTTGCATTACTTATATTTCATTATATAGTATATACTTAATGCATTATATGAATTTTCAGTGCTATCACAAATTTTCCCCTATATAATGTCATAGATATTATAGATACTATTAGATTGCTTTTAATATGTCATGTTTGATTATAAATTCTTTAAACTTATTAACAATTTGTTTCTGTTTCAACTTTTCTGCAATCTCCATATTTTTCTTCATCTATGGTTTTTGCATCTATAGTTATTTTTGTCTACTTATTTTCGTTAAGGACTTCTGCATTCATGTTATACTAATATATAATATCAACATCAATATCTGTCTTACTTGTATATTCTTTATTTTATTTTCATTTTTTCACTCTTATTATTTTATTCTGGTACAGTATGAACAAATGTAACAATTGGTAAAATAATGCTCTGATATTTATATGCAGTATTATTTGTTTCATCTAAGTTAGCTTTTTTCATCTGAAAGATTCCACTTCATCTCAATTTTAGCTTCATCACATCATTTATTAAAGACTTTTCAATGTGTGTGGCTTCATGATTAGTTGAATTTAAATATTCTCCATTGAAATATTATTAGAAATTTTTATTTTTTCTAAACCACGCACTTTAATCTTTTCAATTAAGTTCAGACTCTCATTACAGCACTATGATCATGCTATAACATTACAGTTGTGTTTACCCCAAAATTTTTAATATCCATGTAGATTCTATAATTTCTAGATTTTTGCGCAGTACTCTTTTCAGTTTTAGCATCATTAATATTATATTAATTTTTTATTTCTCCACGATAATTTCATCAATCTGAACTCTAGATTGATTTTTGAAGCCCAAAATAGGTTGATTTATGAGGCCAAATACATTTTAAATTCTTTTATAGTTTTGAAATTTTTCTGAAGCTTCTGTCTGTATTCTTAATTCTCATTCTTTTTTTTTTCAGATACTTCTCTTTTATTCAATAATTATTAATATTCTAAGTTTAAAAAAGAATGTTAAATTTTTTAATATCTAAAGACTGAGAATGCAATTTAATGCTTGGTTCTTTTTTTTTCTTTTTTGCTTATGCGTATTCTTGTTTTTTTACCATATGAATTTAATTATTTTCTTGAAATCAGATTTTTGTGCTTCTTTTAATTTCTAGTTTTATTGCTCTTCATGTGTATAATATTGCTAATATATCCAGATATGAAAGGTATAATAAATCACTTTAGATTTGGAATGTGTAAAGTTTTAATTATATAAAAATATCTCGGATCTACCTTGCATTTGGGCATGCAGATATTTTCAGGCCATAGCAGGGTAAATGAAGATGAAGGAATAGAAAATCAATTTTCTCTTGATGCTGATAATAGAATGATCATTTTCTGTGTGTGTCACCTTATATAATGGAATAAAAAAAAAAAGACAGAAAATGAGAGAAAATATCAAATCAGTTTTTGCTTAATGAACTTAATCATAAGATGATGACATGCTTTGATTAATCAAACATAATAGAACAAGTGATGATGATGCTCAAATGATACATCAGTTAATTAAAGATGACAATTTGGTGCACTATTTATATACTATTGGGTCCCTGCCTCAGGCTACTGACATGCAATCAGTATAAGTGGTGGATAGTGGAATTACCTTTAGATGTGAAAGCCAATTGTGATTAACAGATAAAAAGTGGCCAACTAAGAGCTCCTGCTACCTTGTAAGATAGAATGTGTCCTATTTCTGATACAAACAGAATTTTCTCTCTCTCTTTCTCTTCTTCATTCACTTAAGTTATTGTAGGGCCCAGTCATCATCAGCAGACATCTTATATTATGACAATAGGATTGTTAGTACAGCATTTCCATCTCTTTATTCACACAGCATTTTTAACTCCAATGACCTTTTTTTTTTTTTTTTTTAGCTCAAAACGTTTAGAATTAAGAAAGGAATAACAGGGGCAAGCTTAGAAGTGTGGAAGTTTGTAATTGTGATTTTTTCTTAAGGCAGTGCTATCACTAATGAGTCTGTTTGAAACTGAATTTGAGTGATTTACAAGCTTCAGCTGGTAGAAGTTATATTCTTAAGCAGCTCTACTTAGGGATCTTCCGGTCTATCATGGAAGTGGAAAGGCTTATAAATTGGCATGTTTAACATAATCTAAATAGGTTGTCATGCCAGCAGATTATCATTACAATCTTAAAAATAATACTAGTAATAATAATATGTAGTACTGGTAAAGCAGGAGGAAGTAGTAATACTAAAGTTAATTATTATAAATATACTTTTTTCTTAGTGTAGGTATATGGAACATGTGAACTTTATTTGTTACAAACTCTTGACGAGTATAATGGAGGATTGCTCTGTTGGCTAAGGAACTGTGCAGATTTAAAATTGATATTGGAAAGGTATGGCGGAAAGTATAGCATATTTAAGAGTTGTGATTAGACATGATATTGAAGTACGTTAGAAAGAAAATTTTCTGCTAAAGAAATTAATAGACAGCATCATAAAATATCATCATGTAAACAGAAAAATGGATGACCATGTTTTATATGTGAACATATTTGTGGTTCACAAATTGGTTTGTGTAGTCATTGCAAATCTCATTTCTAGAGTAGTTTTTCTTCTCCTCTCTCCTTTCTTTGTTTTTTTTTTTTTTTTTTGTTTGGCATACTCGTTTGTAAGTGATTATTTACTATTATTTATATGCTTGAACAAAGAAATATTGTAGATGATGTTGGTAGTGATAATGATGACTATTTAAAATGCACATACCTGAAATGCAAATTCCATTAATTGGAATGAAAGCAAAGAGAAGAATGTATTAACTATCTGGATAGATTATCATGATTAAATGATATTCATTTTATTTGGTATATGTATGTTTACACTATACATCTATGATATTTTTAATCATATGTCATTAAGGCACAATAATATCAATCAGAAATTATATCCATGTCTGGATTAATCTGAATAAAAATACCAACTGACTCTACCATTTAGAAAAAAGTTTATTCTCTTTGTTTTTGAGGATCTTTAACTAGCTACTAAAGACAGATTATATAGACATATTTACTGAATATAATTAAAACGTTTTTTTTTATAGAATTAATTATTATATTTAAATAATATTAATATTTCTTAAATAAATAATTCTGGAAGTTTGAACATGATTAAATGATCATTTTACAATTTAAAAGCTTTTGTAACTTTTTTTTTTTAAGGGAATAAAAGCATAGTTGTTTACAAACTTTTAAAGTGATAATTCTTTTGGAAATAAATTTGTAAAAGTTAAAAATGTTTTTTAAAATAACAATAAACTAACTTTCTTTTAAAATGAATGACTAAGCATAGATTATTTAATATATCTGCCAATTTCCTGAATATTATTGTTATATAGAGATTTAAGAAAGAAAGCATTAAAATTATTATTAATAATGGAAAGATAAATGTTCATTTTAAAATAATTGAAACGACAAATATAATGAACTTTAAAATTATATAAAGATAAATTTGCCCATCTAATTTCAATATTTTTTAAAATAAATTCTATTCATTATTATAGATTTTTTCACTTTTAGGTGTATATTCTTACAAAAAAAAAATCAAGTCAGATATTGCATGACCTAATTTATAAACTTGTATTTACAAATGTTATATATAGAGCTCACAAAATAAGCTCTTAACAAGCTTTGAGAATATCCCAACCCCAGACCGGTTTCTGCTACTGGCGTCGTCAGTGAGGTGCTAGGATATTCAAGCATTAGATTAAAAATAGAAAATCTGAAATTTTCAGACCCATACGTCTTCCAATCCAGCTATCCAACTTAAATAGTCATATGGGACTGACCAAGTTCAGATACACCATATATTAATAACTTTAGCAATATAAAATCACCAAAGCTTTAATAGCAAAAAATAAAAGTACAAAGAAATCAAGTCACATGTCACATGACTTAATTTAACAAGCTTGAATTACAAATGTTATATATAGAGCTCACAAATAAGCTCTTTTAAGAAATAGCAGAAACCAGTCTGGGGTTGGGGATATTCTGCAAAGCTTGTTAAGAGCTTATTTGTGAGCTCTATATATAACATTTGTAATACAAGCTTGGTAAAATAGGTCATGTGATATATAACTTGATTTTTTTGTAATTTTATTTTTTCTATTAAAGCTTTGGCAATTTTATATTGCTAAAGTTATTAATATATGGTGTATCTGAATTTGGTTCAGTCCCACATGGCTATTTAAGTTAGATACCTGGACTGGAAGACATAGGGATGTCTGAAAATTTCAGATTTTCTACTTAATACTTATCCATTAGATAAAGTGCTGGGCTTGTCTTGGTATTTTTTAATCTAATGCTTGAATATCCTAGCACCTCATTGAGGAAGCCAGTAGCAGAAACTGGTCTGGCTTATTTTGCGAGCTCTATATATAACAGGTGTATATTTGCTGCAATTATAGGTTGTACAACTTGATAATTTTTAGGCAAATGAAGAGCTACAATACAACTTCAAGATAATATTTCTGTATAAGTTTTTTAATTCATTGGCAATTAGTTCAAAATCTTTTCATATTATTTAGCTGACCAGGCTATGATATAATGATATTTAAATGTTCAGATATCTTGTTCTCTAATCATTACTGGAAACTTGTTATTAACTCTGCGACTTTAAATTCTCTTTTTTGAAATTAAAACTCAACTCAAAACTTTTCATTATATCTTTTGTTCTTTTTGTGATTGTTTTTCTGTTTTCAAATTTCTTAATTGATTCCTTTATTATTTGCCATGCTATAATCTATTCATAAACGTTTTTATATAGTTTTTCTTTTTAATTCATTAATCTAATATTGTTTAAGTAAAAAATACATTTTAAAAATATGTTAGAAAAGGAAAAATATTGCTTATCTTTCAAATTGAAAATTATTTATATATTTAAATTTAAAAACCTTTTTAAGCTTGGTTTTAAGAAATTCGATTTACTATTACTACTACTACTACTACTACTATTTTTTAATATTGACACATACATGACAGATTACCACAATATACAAATAACAAGCCACAAGCTAGAAACTAGTTTGGGAATATTGGATGAGTAGACACTAGATAGGGATTTTATGCACAAACCTTGCATCGATTGATTACCTGGCTTGCACTGAGTGACACTACTGTATGGAGAGTTTTATTTGTTTTAATATACAAATAGTATGGATGGAGAGTAATCATTTATATGAATTTATAGATTAATAAATTTTACTATATTCATTTAGATATTTTTGTAGATAAATAATTATTTCCAAATCAAAATATATTAGTATCTTTATTTAAAACATGCTTTGATGGATCAGTTCCAGATGGACTGATCTCTTAAGTCTGAAGTCATGATATTTTTGCAGAAAGAAAAACCTATTAAATGTCAAGGATAACTAAAGATAGAAAGAAATTTTATGACGACAACAAAATTTTTTCTTACAACTAACATTTAATCTGCATTTAATAACAGTCATTGTAACCAATTTTGGATAAATATTGATAATGAATGGACACTAGTTGGAAATACATACTGATTCTCATAATGGTTTTTGATCAGTTGACTATCGACTAGGAATCATTAATTTAACAAAATTGATTATTAAGATATCTTTTTTTTTGTTTATTATATGATATATTTTAAGCATTTTTTTTAATGATAGAATTAATAAACAACGAAGTTGTTTTATTGCAACCTACAGGATCATAAACCATTCAAAAGTTTACTTGATAAGAGAAATGCTGCTCCATAAACCTTCCTTACATCTTTCCTACTTATCAAGCTATAATGCCATGGTTTAAATAATAGCTAAGATTCATAATTTTGTGAAGAGATAATTTCTTTCAAATTTAGATTGATTAATTTTCAATAATCAGAAACTATAGGATTACTGTATTTCAAGACTTAAAATTTACCAATGTTGTGGCAGAAATAGACTTTGTATAGCAATCTTAGACCACCACTATCAAATAAAATCTGTTTTCATTATATTTTCTTTTCATAATGAAATTGTTATTCTATTTATATTTATAAATAGTAGTGAAGATTATACTAGTAGTGAGTCTCAATAATCATTGAAGTTTGTAAACATTTTAAAATTATTTGCAAGTTCTAGCTTAAATTAATTGAATATTTCTAAAAATTAGGAGTATTAACTATTAATACCATCTTTCTTAATAACTTTTTACTTTCTATCTTTACATTAACGCATATCTTATATGCAATATTCATCTAACAATTTTAATTTTTCTATTAATCAGATATAATCCATCTGGGTTGTACTTTTATTTGGATGTGCTGATATCCATTTCCACTTTAGATTTTTTAAAAAAAATAAATAGATAATTTATAAATTTTCAGCAAATTTCATAAATCTATTTATTCTCATTTCTGCTTCCATATTCCAAAATCATCCACAAACACTTTCATATTTTTATTGTTTTCCAATTCTATTTCAAAATATGTTATGACAATTTTAAAATGTTTGGATTTCTCAAAAATATTTTATGCATCTGAATAAAAATCCTCTATTTCTTTATCAGAATGAGAACTTTTGGGGGCATAAACCTGAATTATATACATTTAATATCTTTCATTAAGTTGAATAATTAATTTTGCCATTTCTCCGCTATATTGTTTTTTTCATCTTTTAGTTACAACGAATACTATTCCATTTGCATTTCCAATATTTTTTTTTTGTAGTAAAATATAATGCCCATTTATCCTCTCTTCATTTTGTCTTTTAACTTCTAAAATCTGAATAAAGTAACATTTAATATTGGCAGTTATTTTAATTCATGCAATATTTTTTCAGTTGAAAGTGATTTGCCATTGTAAGTAGATAAATAAAAGATCTTCATTAAACTTCACAATCAGATGATTGTTAGTATTGTCTGCTTCAATTGCCAGCACTAAGGGCAATAATTTATTTTTATGTATCATGATTGTAAATAAAAAAATGATTATTTACATATATTCATGCATTCATTCTGTTTTCAAAAATTGCAACTGATGTTTCACTTAAGAAATATTAGACATCTGAGAAGATAGAACTTGGTGTTTTTTGATTTTATCCATCCAGCTTTGATTACATATGAATATACACATAGTAATAACAATTACAGTGATAAGAACATATAAAGTGAACATTAGGAATTTATCCATCTTTGTTCCTTTATAAGACTTAAAAGAGAAATCAAATGGTTGTCTTTCAGTTAATAGCAGACAACTAAAAATGTCTTGTCTGATTATATGTGTTTGGAAAGAAAAAAGGTTTTTAATAAATGTGTTTTGCCAGTTTTTATCTATGGATTTGAAACTTGAATGTTTAACCAAAATGTAATATGATAACACAACAAAATATGGAGATGAGAATATTGTTTGCAACGAGGAGGACTCTAAAGCAAATCCAGGGATGAAAGAACAAATTCATATAATTAATATCATTGAAAGAATCAAGAGACTGAAATAAAGCCAGGCTATACATGTTGATAGAATAAATGATTGTATATGAACAATTTCCCCCAAATTGATTCTCATGATGTAAAAGATCTGGAGTGAGACTAGAAAGGTGGATGGATGAGGTGAGGAATATACTGGAATGGTGTGGAGAAGAAAAGCTATGAGATTAAAGAAACTACATGAAACTGAATATAAATACTAAATCTATTAAAACTGTTTTTTCACCATTCGTCAATAAATTGAAAATATATTGATAAAGTCTGTGGTCTTTTTTTGCCTTTCTTTTTAGTATTTATGCTCAATATTTTTGATTTTTATATTCTATATGACTGATATATTTGATATTATATTATTTATTTTTTGACAAAAGAATTTGATATTCAAAAGATAATGTAGAATTAAAATTAATATACTATTAATTATAGTTTTATGAAATATTCTGTAAAAAGATTTTTGCTCAAATTTTGAAAAAAAAAGTCAAAAAGTAGTTTTTTTTTTTTTTAAAGTTTAGTTTTTAAGAATAGGAAACTTTTTTCTCATTTATAATTTTTACATTCTAATATAATTTTTCACATTTGTTTGTGAAGAGAAATTATAAAATATCTTTTATTTATTTTCTGATGTATTTTGCATTATGGGGCAACAATTTTAAGTATGCTTGATAGTCTTATATTCAGAAATTTTTTAAATTTCTTTTTTAATATCTTGCTGAAATTCTTTTTCATGTCTGTAGCTTATTATTTTTCAATTTGTTGGAATTAAATCTATGTAAAAATATAAAAAGATTGAACTTCAATGTCACTTTACATTTCATCATTTTGTAAGGATTTCTTTAGTTCTCATAATTGTGATTCCAAATGAATTTAGAGCATGATGTGAATGCCTGGCATTCAATAAGCCATCAAAATGTAGGTGTTTTTTTTTAATGCTTTTATTTATAGTCCAATAAGAGTTTCTAAGGGGGGAGGGATGGTTGCCTTTCTCAACTGAGCAAATTTATTTTTTGGATATGTAAATATCTTCTTTGTTTTGTTTGGAGTCATTACAAGTATTTTTATAATCTTGTTTAATACATATTAATGGTAGATAAATGTGTCTATAGTTCACAAATACTCTTTCATAAAATTAGTTTTTTTTTTAAAAAAAAAAAAAAAATTTTATTTGTAATAATAAATTATATTATTTTATAATTTTGAATCTTGGAAGAAATCATAAAACTTTTAGGTCATTATACATTATGGAAATAGATGAATGAATGTTGGCATTATGAAAAAATATTACTTTTAGATTGTTTTGATGAATCTATGCCCTGGGAATATAGTATATTTCTAATAAACAGTATTATCATTTCAAGGGAGAAATACTCTTTATGTTTTTGTTTAGTTGGAGTATTTTAGCATATTCTTCTAAAAGATGCATTTTTTTGCTGCCCAGAACCTAACAATTCTGACTGCATATTTGAAAGATTTACATCATATACAAATCTACTTATTTATTTTGGTTGTAAGATATGGTATAGATAATTTTTGTTATCAGAAAATCAGAATCTTTATAAAAACAATGTCTGAAGTATCTTATTCATTCATCTGATGTTTTTCTATCTTCATTATTAAGTGTCCAGATGAATGGGAATCATATGGTAGATGGAATTTGTAATAAGTAAATTTATATTATGTGAAATTAGTCATTAAGTCAAATTTAAGGGTATGTTTTAATTTGATAGACGTTTAGATGCAGATAATAATCAGTGATGTAGTCTAATTGCTGACTCTTTACAAATGGTTTGATTATTAAGAGCCTTGAAATCAATTATCTTAAATTTTTATAATAGTTAATATCAAATAAAACTTTTAAATTCGAATACTAATTAAATTTTAAATTGAAATTCCAACATATGTGTCAGTATATATTCAGATAAATCATTTATATGTCATCAGCTAGATAAACAAAATAACATTACAAATAGCAAGATGACATTTCTGATTAGTAATGAAAAAATAAATTATCAGATGGTGGCACAAGTGCTGATTATAATCATTGCTACCGATGAATTTTTTATTTTAATCAATAATTATTTTTTTGGAAGCAATAAGTATAGAAAAATTACTAATGATTAAGTCATGAATTTTATGAAATGTAATCATTTAAAAGTTATAAAATTGTGTTAGGTACTATTATCAATAATTCCAATCAGATACAAAATATTTTCTGTCGATTAGCCATCATTTGTCAGATATAATTGCCTCTAAGAATATATTTAAAGAATGTCCTAATTTCACCATGTCTTTTGGAGATTTTCAGAAACAATTATTTTGATTGAAGTTTTTTTTTTTTTCATATATTATATGACAAAATAATTTTATATGTGTGTTTGTAATGATTTTTTTTATTCAACTTGGTTCATATTAAAAAAAAAAAATTGTCAATTTTAGGTATGCTATTGCTATGTCCTTACGTGAGAAACAAAGAGTAATTTATACAACTCCTATTAAAGCTCTGAGTAATCAGAAATACAGAGAATTGTATGAAGAATTTAAAGATGTGGGTTTGATGACTGGAGATGTTACCATTAATCCATCAGCAAGTTGTCTTGTAATGACTACAGAGGTATTGTTTAAAATTGATATATAGAATTTTTGGATACATGTTTTTATGCATTTACATGAATATAAATATTTCTTATTCATATATTTCAAGAATACAATTTTCTTCTTCCTCCTTTCTTTATGTATTGATGTCTATATTTACATATACCATTTTCAACCTTCTTATACACTTAACAATACTATTTTTTATATCAGTTTTGGTGTAAAAAATAGTATTGTTAAGTGTATAAGATGGTTGGAAATGATTTGATATGATTCAAGAATGTGTGGTGGAATGGAAGTTTTATTTATATCTTAAAAAGATGTTACATATAAAAAAAGAGAGATGAAGTTGAGTTATTCCATGCATCTGCATATAATTAAAAAATAATATATTAATTTTTAACTGACATTTAAAATTTATATCTAACTTAAGGATAATCTTTAGTTTAATAAATGATTCCTCATCATTGTCAAAGTTGTGAATGCAGATATTAGGAATGATTATATTTATAACGAGAGTATAAAGAGGAAGAACTGTTTAGAGAAAGAATACTTTTATGCATTTAAAAAACAAAGTAAAGATGAAGATTGAAGAAATTTGTAAGATATTATTCATAGTCAGCTGACTTATACATAAACACAGTGTGTATATAAATTCTTTGTAATGTAGAAAATTTAGATATGTATCATGATTGCCATTAAATACATGCAAAATATCCAAACTAATTTTTTTTTTTTTGTATGCTTCACATTCTTGGTTTTCATAAATTTTTCATTACACACATTGTTGATTGATAGTAGCATTCTGTGATACATATAAATTTTTACTGAGCCTGTGTTTCAGATTTTAATTGAGGGAAACAATCAGGTGATTACACTGCGTACCGTCTCACAAATGTCATTTATAAAACAAATCTTTAATGTGAAACAAGTTCAGTGTTTCTATAACTTATAATTTAATTTTGTATTTGTGAAAATATATACATTCTGTATAAATCAGTGACAAATGTTCTGATTCTGTGAGTAAAGCCTTGCTCCACGTAGAAGAATTTCAAAATAAACATTTTTATGTAATTAGCATATGAGGTTTTAATATTTTTAAAAATAATGAATATTAGGAATTCACCTTAAAAACATAGGCATTCAATGAGATAACATAGGCAATCAATGGGATACAATATTACTAACGGTTGTAATCTTATGGACAAAGACGCCGCTCGATGGCGCCGTTTATGTGCTAAAACACATAAAAATACCGTTTCTGCGGCCGACACCTTAGAACCCGCGCTTTCTATAGTACAACTTTTTTTGTTGTGCTACAGATTGCAGGCCGCTATATCGTGTCGCAGTATAGCATGTATGTCGCATCGCAGCAAATAAATTTGGTGAATTCACACAGTTTATACAATTGTTATGGATTGGTGAGAGGGTGTGTGTATTTGAATTGGATGGAAATGTGGTTTGATTGAATTTTTTTTTTTTAAAGTATTGAAATGTTCAGATTTTCTTAAGTAATAATTATCCGACTCTTTACACCATACTGTATTGAAGTTTTAAGTGGCAAAATGTTGACGATATATGTGTAAAGTGAGTTGGAATTAGGTAACGCGTCAAGTAACGTACTGTTTGTAACATTCCACGAGACAAACAATATTCTACCGTCTGTTTATTTTTGTAGGAAAAAAAGTAGCGGTAACACAAAAATATCCAGTAAGAAAAGTACAATTCTACCCTCTTTTTTTAAATTTCATAAAAAGCATATATTATAAACATGGTTAATAAGTAAAGAAGACATTTTATATATATATTTGTTGTTGTTTAAAAAACTTTTACTTTCTTTTCTCCGACTACTGATTTTTAAACCAAATAATTTTTTTAAAAAAAAAACACGAATGAAATTATACTTTGTTGAATATATTTTACGTTTATTGTTATCATTTATTTTATATATGTTAATAAAAGAAAATATTTACAAAAATACGATTTTGATATATTTTATTTTAGCATTACAAACAACAGAACCCTAACCCTAAATCTAACCCTAAACCTAACCCTAAAACTAACCCTAAACCTAACCCTAACAACTTTTACTTTTTATTGTCATTCTATTTGAATTAAAAAATAGCGGTAAGACGATACTAATATCTGTTTCTCTGTAAAAATTAAAATGTAAAACGAAGACTAAGAAAGTAAAAAATAGCGGTAACACAATAATATCTGTTCCTCTGTAAAAATTAAAATTTAAAAGGAAGACTAAGAAATTTTACTTTTTATTCCGATTATGAGTTTTTAAACAACAACAAAAAAAGGCGTAACACCACTAAAAAAATATCCGATAGAAAATTGTTTTTTCTAATAAAGCAAAATAAAAAACACGAATTAAATTGTCATTTGTTGATTTTATTTTACATTTATTGTTATCATTTAATTTGTATATGTTAATAAAAAAAAATATTTAAAAAACACGATTTTGTTTTTTATTTTATTTTCGCATTACAAAAAACACATCAAAATGATTAAAATCAACGTCCTGGGAATGTTCATATTTTATAGTTTTAGCGTGATAACGGCGCCATTGAGCGGCGTCTTTGTCCATAATACTAGCACCTTACTAACAATCTGTCGACTGTTCTATTTGATTGATGCTAAAATGGTAGTCGGTATTAAAGCCAATGAATTGTCATGCCTCTTTACTTAACTATTATTGTGGAACAATGCTTTTGACAATAGATTACATAATCCTCTTTGCAGCCATTAATATTTAATATGAGGCCAAATCTAATTTGATGTTGATTATCCCAAGAGATTTTTTTCTTTATCTTTTTGTTATATACCATAAAAAAAATGAAATGAACTAGAGTATCCATTTGCTTCAGAATCAAATAAAAAGTCTGAAATATTTAATATTTAACCATACAAACAGTTTGAAATTTTAATATATTTACTGCATTGTTTAATTTTCAATTCTTTATTATGTTCATTGTTGGTTATCTTCTTTCATTGAAAATATTATACTAAAATAAAACAATTTCAAGCAGAAATTTAGTTGTTTCCATGTTATGCTCAAAGACTTTACCAATTCCATAATTTATAATATCAGTATTTTTTATATTCCTTAGTATCCAAGTTTCATATCTATATTGTAATCTGATTTTAAAGATCATTTCTTACATGTAAAACCTTTTCCATGGTATTCATTATAATTCTTCCAAGTGGTAGTCTACTACAAATCTTTTTTAATTACTAAATCATTTATTAGTCAATGATCCAAGGAGCAATATCTTTATCATCAATTGTAACTGCTGCTGAACTGGTCATTTTTATCATTTTATCTAGCTAGGGTTACATTTTTTTTATTCTTATTTTTTCTAGTAATAAGAGATTTGAAGTCTTCTTTATTTTCAACTATAATTGTGCTAAATCATTAAAACATCATATGATCATCATTTCTTACACTTACACAATCTGTTAATACAATAGTAATTCTCCAAACAGAAGTGACACCTAGTGTTAGCAAGCCATATTAATCAAAGGATGTTAGAAGGTCTGTGCATCAAAATCCTTACCTAGTCTCTACTCATCCAATATCCTCAGACTAGATTCTAACTTGTGGCCTTTATCAATGAGGAGTCTCGGATTTGAGAGCACTATACCTAGATCTTTGGATCTAATGCAACACTCCAGCAGCCAAAGAAAGTAAAAGGTGGCTGCTGGAGGGTTACATTTGATCCAAGAATCTAGGTGCAATCCTTTCATATCTAAAGTTCTTCACTGATGAACGTCACAAACTAGAAACTAATTTGGAAATATTGAATGAGTAGGGAGTAAATAAGGATTTTAATGCGCAAACTTTCTAGCATCTATTGATTACTATGGCCTGCTTGCACTGAGTGGCCTTTCTGTTTGGAGAGAGTTGCTCTTGTTTATAACTGGTTTGTTATTAGCAGTCTAAATTTAAGAATAATTTTTTTTCTCAATCTGTATTCACATTTTTTTTCTGATTTCTGTCATTTATTTTCAATTTATTATATCAAAGCCCATTTAACCATTACTTTTAGTCTGATGTAAAGAAAGATTCCTTATAAAAACAATGCAATTTTCTACTTAACTTAGCATATCGAATTGAATCAGAGGTTTTAAAACTCACATAATCTTTTTTTGTAATATTTTCTCATCTTTTCCATTATTAATCATACATATGCGTTGTTTCATTTTGTTCCTCTACAGTTCTAGAAACCATTTTCATCTGGCTATTCTCATTCAGTGTGAAGTTCTACTCTGTGCTGAGTTATTTTTCTAAATAATTTTGCTTGTGTATAGTGTAAGAGAAGATAAATTATTTTTTTCCAATCTATAGCTTATTGTTTTCCAAATTAATTAACACGAGTTCACCAGTACTTTTATTAATCTTTATTCACTTTCTTGCAAAACCTTTGATGCAATGTCTTGAGTTTCAGTGACTTTACTTTTTGACTATAATCCTAATTGTAAAACCTTTGATGCAATGTCTTAAGTTTCAGTGACTTTACTTTTTGACTATAATCCTAATTGTTTATTATTAACTAAAATAAAATAGTCTTTAAATAGCTCACTGTAAAGAACTTTCTAGTCCTCCATTAATGGAATAATGATGGGGAAAACACTATTTACAAGGCTAAATGGTGAGAATCTTCAGTAATTTTTATATTTGGGATTTTACTCTTTAGTTAAGAATGGCTTATATATTCCATTGATTGCCTAAATAATTGAATTACCAATTGACTCAATTATACACCAAAGGCTCAAAAGAAAAAATTCTAAATTTGTTTAGAACTTGAAAAAATGTTTAAGCTTCATCTCATCCTGGTTTGAATTTCAGGACATCAATATAAAGTCAGATATTCTAATCACTGTATCACTAGGCTTTTTCTATGTAGATAATTTATCAAATCTTTTGTTTGATCTTTTTGTACCATAGGTTTCTTTTCTCTATGTTTTTTCAGTTTCTGATTTTTGCTATTAATAATTATTTAAAATTATTTGTACCATAGGTTTCTTTTCTCTATGTTTTTTCAGTTTCTGATTTTTGCTATTAATAATTATTTAAAATTATTGAAGTTTATGCATTTAGTAGTAAATTTTATCAGTATATATTTTAAATTATGTGCATAATGCCTATCGCAATATTTATATATGAAAATTTATTTTCATCTAAGGAAACTAAAATTTATTATAGAAATATGGTGAAAATTGTATTTACATATTTGATAAATTTATGTGTAGATTTTGTTAAGAATTCAATTAGCTTATGTTTATTCCAAAAATGTATAGATATGTGAATATCTTTTTTTATTATATATAAATTAATATAAATTATGCAAATATTAATGAGTACTTAATTTTTAAATCTAATTAAATGTCAGATATCTTTTGGAGAAATGCATAGTGGATTATAAAAAAAAAAAGATGAAATGGAAATGTTTGGATTTTCTATTAAATCTGTTTTCCAAGTTATTACTTTCTGAATATTTACTTGATATAATACTTAGTTTAGTTTAATATTTAAATTTAGAAATTCACATTTTTTTAATTTGAAATTTTTTTTTTAAATTTTTGAAATTTACTATGTTTTTTTTTATATATTGATAGGGGATTTTTTTATTAAGTTAAAATATTGTGTGATAGTTGGTAATATTTCATAGTATCTTTTAAATAAAACATGCATGATGACAATTTTTTTGATCACTTTGTTATTTACATTTTTGTATATCTATATGTTTTTCTGGTCATTATTAAATAGATTCTTCGAAGTATGCTTTATCGTGGATCTGAATTAATGAGAGAAGTTGGTTGGGTAATTTTTGATGAAATCCATTATATGAGAGATAAAGGTAATATTTTAATAGTTATGTAATGTGTGTGTATGTAATTAAGTTCTCTAAGGCAGGTTGATGAACTAAGTATTAGAATTCAAAAACTTAGAAATTTTTGAATGTTGGTGATAATATATTATTGTTTAGCTTAACACTGTTTAGTCTGTCATCTCAATTTTAGAGTTATATCACAAACTGTAATAAGCTATTACATCATTAACTTCTCATCTTTAAACATATGCAGGCGTAATGACTTAATTTGGTAACCAGTATTTTCATAACTTTTAATTCAAACAAAATTAGGAGTTCTTATAAATTTTCACAAAGTATCAAGTTTTATTAGTATAGTGTGAGTAAATAACTGTAAATTAATAAGCCTAATTGATATGAGCCTCATATTTCCATCTTGTTTTTATTTCATGTATTTTTTTTATTCAATTGAAAGTTTAATCATTAATTTTTTTTGATAAAATAAATATATCCGTATTTTAAAAACATATACATAGTTATATAATAACAATCTATATATATATGTAAAACATATCAATGCAATCGCCTCTTGAAATAATGATTATTTGCTTAATGGAAATTCACTATAATAGTTTCATTTAAATTGTGTATCCTTACTATTTTGATTGGTTTTTCTACAGTACACATTCAGTTTTAAAGTCAAAATAAACTGAGGATTTTTTTTTTTTTAGTGCATCACTTTTTAGCTAGTAATTAAACCAACACATTTGGATGGTATGATAATGACTTATACTAATACATGTACATTTGAAAAGCATAAATAATCATTTTCTAATGAAAATATAATCAAGTATTTCCAAATAAAAGCATAAAAAATCTTGAATGAAAAAGATAATCTTTCTTATACAAATTGAATTGATAATGTGGCATCCATTTGCAGTGCTGGAAACATTCTTTATCTGATTTCTATACTATGCAAAAGTATTGTATAATTTAATGAGCTCTTTGATTTTATCTTTATGCCCATAATATGGCTTATGACTAAAATTAGCACTGTATTTTCACTGCTAAAAGTGTAAATAAATGTAATTGAACAAAATTGGTAATTTTAATAAATAAACAAAGATATCTGATGTTGTTGTCAAGATAAATAAGTTTGCAATGTCATGCACTCACTTTGTCAGAATAGTGTTCATGTAAAAATCTAAATTTAATGTGAAAACTGTTCTTTGTATCATTTGTTCATTGTAGCAGACCCCATTTTATATCAATTTGATATTGTACTTTAGGTAATTAGGGAGATTCACAAAGGCTAAATAAGTCGAACCATAATTTGTTTTTGACGATTGTAACACATACTTGCATCCTCCATTATTAGTCATAGAAGTTTGATGTAGCAGCAGCATATATAGAAAGGGAATAGGTATTATGCAAGCTAAATAAAGCATTGTAGAAAAATTACAACTCTTTTTTTTTTTGTTGTTGATGAGATTAAAGAATGATTTTAGAATCTGGCAAAAGCTTTTGCTTAGAAGAAATCTTTTTATTTTTTAAATTGACAAAAATAATCATGAATCTATGATACATATCAATATTTCATTTCAAACTATAGAAGAGTAAATTACTGGATATTGAGACTGTGTGTACATTGCCCTTTCTGTAGTTTTATACAGTGCCTTTTCTGTAGTTGATTATTATGACATTGAATTGATTAACAAAAAGATTTATGATTAATTTAGTATTTTAAGGTTGTCATTATCGTATGCTCATTGGAAATTATCTGTGAAATCATATCAGATGGTTGATGTCCTTTTGTCTGGACAGCTGTCTCATGCAAACTAAATTGTTTAAATGATTCTTTGAAGGATGATGTTGATACATGTTTTGGTATTAAAGTCTTCTATTCATATATTACAAAACTCTAACAGAAGTGGGACTGTTATGCATATTAATTGAATAAAGGATAAAGAAATAATAAATTTTTATATGTGAATTTCAGAAATATTGATTGAAAACAATATGTTACTTGAGTGTGAATATTATATTGTTCCCTCAGAAACTAGCCATTGCATTATTTATAAAGGTTTTTGTAGATTTTAAACAACATAGATTTGAACGATTTCTAATCTAATACTAGAAGTAGTGAAATAGAGGTAGTAGAATCTTTAGGTGTGGTTATTAACTAACTCAAATTGTAAGGTGTATTGCAATTGTCTGCCGATAGAATGTATGCTATAAGATTTTTTTTAATAAATTGTTTACTGATATTCATTATTGTCTGGCAGTATATATTGTTAGAGGACTTAGTAATATTTTTTAACTGTTGTGTGAAAAGCTTATCATATTAATTATTGAGTAAAAAAATTAACTGACTTATTTGTAATATTAACAGTTAAGCCACAAAGCCAATCTGATATATTTTTTATCATTTTAATGTCATCTGCCCTGTGTGAGCTGTTGCTTGTAATGTTCATTATAAATAACTAGGCATGGATATGTTGAATCTAATCATTATTTTATTGCTGCTTTCTGATTCTGGTCACATTTATAGAAAATTGTAGGTCTTTGAGAGCCCAGTATAATCAGCTAATTGCATACTCAATTTAGATCATATTATGATACGAAAAGGAAAATGGAACCATTGATATTTTTATTAATGATCAATGGAGGATATAAAGCATGTTTTGTTAATAAGGTAGATGATGAAAATTGTAATTTTTTTTTTTTTAGTGCACAATCTGAACTTACTGACTAGAAAGTTTCCTAATACAAAAATGAATTTGCCCTTTAATATTCTGTTTTAACAGCATAGTAATTGTGGAGATAATCTATCATACTTATGATATCCTTGACCTTTAAAAATTGTTTAATAATAATGTGTGTGTATGTATATATAGCTTGATATGATGAATTGAATATGAAGTTAAGAATTTGTTTGAGGTTGAGAAAAGTATAACCATTGGTCCAGTCATAATTTGCAAAATTTTTATATCAATATATATTTTTTTAAGATGTAGATCTATATGGTATATTGAATTAGCTAGTATTATGCAATTTTGTTTTAATCTTAAAATAGAAGGATTTTTGAGCATAAGTTTAATAGCTTGTGCACTTTCCTCTAGATACTACCTTTTTTTTAACATTTATATTATTCATTGTTATCAGTTTTTTGTATTATTTCAGATTTATTTGATCTATGAGGTTTTTTTTTTTAATGACTAAAATTACTATTTTTTACTTTAGTGAAGATATAATATTTTGGTTCATGGAAGTATTGTAGCTGAGACCAAGAATAAAAAAATCCTTATGGACGCTAATTTCCGACAAAACTATTCAGTTGTTTTTAAATCTGTATTCATCTTTAGTTTATAATATACATATATATAGTAATAGAATTTTATATATCTTAATGTTTCTGTCCTCTGTTGGGGAATCTTTTCATATAATAGAATGAACAGTAGAAAATATGAGTTCAATATAAATTTCTACCAGTTTGGTCACACTATTTCAACTTTTGTTTATATGGATATTTATAAATTTGCAAAATCTTTACTTATTGAAATAATGTTTATTGAGTATTAGAAATTGTCTTAATGACTATTCTAGCAACATCCACACATCTCTCTTTTGCAGATACACTAGCATGTTCAACTGTCTCATGAGAACCATCCAAATAAAAATAATCTTCAAGACTGAAATTTGCATTATGCTTAAAAATAATGAACCATTTGTTAGTCTCTATATTTAAAGCTTATAAAGCAATTCAATAAGCAAACAAAAAATAAATAATAAAACAGAATTTACTCATATAACTTGGTATCTCTAATTTAAAAAATTAAGGTTTGATTTTTTTTTTTTTTTTTCAAATATCCAAATTATTAAAGAAAAAAAAAGTTGATGTTGGCAATTATATAAAGGAAATAACTCACTTTTAGTTTATGATATAAGGTGATTTATATAAACATCATGGGTATGAACACTGTAACACATGATATCAGACAATGTTTATATGCCTATTGCATGCGAGTTGTAGTGTGTTTATTATCAAAGATATGGGCACATTCTCCAAACCAGTCCTACTAACTCGCTAAAGTCTTTGCATAATCTTATTTTCAAATGATCTTCTTGATTGAAAAAAAAAAAAAAATCTTGGAATGGAACATTTCTAACATAACATTTTATTATACTTCAAAAGCAATGTTCTCTAACAATAGAAAATCTTGGAATGAAACATTCCTAACGTATCAACATTTTATTATACTTCAAAAGCAATGTCTTCTATCAATAGAGCTTGAAAATTGGTAATAAATGTATGTATGAATCTGATTATAAGATTCAACTTAATATAAATTAATAATCATATATCTTTGCATATATATTTAAAGGCTTACTAATCCAGAAAATTCATCCAATCTACCATACACTATGTTTGTCCATTAGATTTGATGAGACAAGTGTGTATATTATTACCATTATCCATAAATAGTAATATACTTTTGTAAAAAATTTCAATATTATTTTTCATTTCTATATTCTTTTAAATTACCAACTTGGATACCATAAAGCTACATCTAAAAGAATTTAATGTTTGTTGAATTTATATTTTCTAATGAAAACAATAGAAAAATCGACATTTAGCAACAAAGGTAAAACTAAATTAAATAGATCATATTTATAAAATATTTTGTTAATCTATTTAATAAAATTTAGCTGAACATATATATATATATTTAAAAAAAAAGAAAGTATTAAGCATTTACAAAACAAGATTATATTTGAGATAATTTGAAAACTAGAGATGTATTTTTTTTTTTCCAAAATAAACATAATATTCTTAGTTTATAAATTAATATGATTTTATTCTTTTTCAGGTGGCTTCTTTCCATTAAATAGGTATTAATCAAAAAAGTCTGTAATGAGAGAAATGAAAATTCAGTGGTATAAAGAATTAAACAATTTCATTTCCTTGTTGATTAACATGAAGTTTTCATTTTTGCTCTTTGATATCACATTTTCTTTTTAAGAATAGTTCTACTTTATCTAAAAGTCTTGAGAAGTTGAGTGATAGTTGGGAAATAGGTCATAAAATCCAACCTGCTTTTTTTGATCTGACAATTTTTTTTCACTTGTGTTGGGAGTAAAACAACAAACTTTTTCTTTATTATACTTCAAATGGAGTGTTTGTTCAAAAGTTAAACTAGAATATATTAAATAATTTTGATTTATTAAAATTAGTATCATAAAATACACATTTAACATTTTTTTTTTTATGATTTACTAAGAAATAAAATATTTTGCTTTTATATTATCAGTTAAAATATAAATATAATTCTATTTATTCTTCCCGTTTAATTTGTTATTTTTGTGATAAGGATGTTTGAAATATGCATGAAATCACACATATGCACATACATATATTTTCTGTTTCTTAGAGTATTCTTTAGAAATAACAAATATTAAACTAAAGCAATAGTTAAGTAATAGGATAAATGATTTGTTTTGGTGTTGCTTGATGTAAATGTATGTTTTTTTTGAAAGATAATATATATATATAGATTAATTTATTTATTTTCTAAACATAAATTAATTGTTTGCAGTTTTTTTTTCTAATAATGAACCCCATTTTTATTTATTGTCACATTATATATAATCAGATTACATTAATATGCATCTACAATGCATCAACATATATATTATATATTTGCTTTTGGGTATATATATATATATGTGTGTAAAAAAATTAAGCATACTGAGATTATTAAAATTTGATCATAATAAACTAATACCTAGTTATACTCCTCTGCTACAAGTGAGAACTTAACATGCATACAGCAAAACACTTCCTTATTTGTAAAGTTTTGCATTGTCTTAATTGTAGTAATGTTTTAATATATTTCTTTATAATTATTATTTAGAACGTGGCGTTGTATGGGAAGAAACTATCATTCTTTTACCTGATAATGTACATTTTGTTTTCCTTTCGGCCACCATTCCTAATGCCAGACAGTTTGCTGAATGGATTTGTCATTTACACCACCAAGTGAGACATTTCTGCTTTACTTTTTTTAATTCATTGAAATTATTGTGAAGATTAAAAAAATAAACACTTTTAAAATCTGTTTAGTAATTCATAGTTTGAAAAAAAAAAATTAGTAATTCATAAACTTGAATTTTATAAAAGTAATGAGCATATCTGAGATCCATCATAAATTATCTCTCTGCCAACATTTCTTTATCCTTTTGAAGTACTATTATTATTCCTCTTTTTTTTTTATCTTCTATTCATTGAGTATTAACATATTTAATGATAATTAATATCACTTCTTTTTTCACTTTATACAATTCAAACAAATAATTATATTTTCTTACAGTTTTGAATGTCCAGAAATCTTCAGAACTTCTCTTAGCTGAAAATTTTACTAACTGAAAGAAAATAAAATTATTTTAAGAAAATATTATGTTTTCAATGTATAAAATGGAAAAAATATGTTATTAATCATGATTATATATGTTAATAATCAATACAGAGAGAATTATAAAAATTATTATTGTACTTCAGAAAGTAATTTACTTTTATCTGAGAATTAATTCAATAAGAAAGAAGAAATATTTTAGAACAATTAGTAAAAATTATAGCTAAGAAAAGCTCTGAAGAAGACTACTGGACAGTCAAAACTGTAAGGAAATAAAATTATTTGAAGAAAACATTATGTCTACATTATATAAAATGGAGGGAGTGGGGAGATGTTATTAATTTTAATTATAATTTCTTTATTTTTTGCAATCAGTATGTATGTACTCAGTCAATCATGAATTTTACTGTACTATTTTTTTTGTTAATTTTTTTTTTTTTTGACATATTAAATTGTATCACAAAAATATGAGTGTATGTTAAACATATATATTATATAGAATTTGCATTTATTCATATTTTCAAATATCCATAGGATGCCTTGAAACCAAATACAGTTGATATGGCAGTGTCTGCTCTATGTCATATATATGTGTATAGTGTGTCATAAGTTTATTGTCATAGAGCTAATGTATATTTTTATAGATTATAATATATCTGAGCAAGAAAGAATAAATTTCTAAATAATTCTATATTTACTACTTGAAGTCAAAGATAAGCTATTGTAAATTTTAATTGATTGCATTCAGATCTGATAATCCATTGTTAAATATACAAAAACTAATTGCTGTAAATATTATTCCAATATTACTTACATCAAAATTTATATATTGAGAATAATGATGACAATAAATAATTTGTGTAAATAAAAATTTGATTTGCTTTTTAAATAATTTTTACTGTTATGCTGAACTTATATGATATCTTATATACATATTATAATAGATGAATAGAAAAAAGCCATATGATCGATATGAATACTTTCACTTAAACTCACTTATAAACATTGTTATTGTTTTTCTACTTTTCTCCCATCATATCATAGAAACTGATTGGTGAAATTTTATACTTAATATGTTGACGACTGACCTGGAAACATTTGAAATCTAAAAGCATTAGAAAAAATGTATGGATGTTTTATATGATTCTAAAAATATGATAATATAATTATAAGATTATGATCTTCAACTTGTTGTACATGATGTTATTAAATCTATTGTAAAGGCATATCTTTTCTGGTTTGGGCATAGGAAGCCAATAAAAATCATTTATAGTTAATTTGAACCTAGAAGCAAATTGCATATATATTATAAAGATTGTCTCAAAAGTCACTTGCATTGGGAAGATAACACTAAAAGTAGAATGTAATGGAGACCTGCAACCTTGCAAACTGTTGAAGTCTTTCAAAAAGTGAAGCTTGCTTCAATAGTTAAAAGACAGCATCACAAAATATTAAGTAAACAGAATTTGGGATTAGTATATGATATCATCATCATCATCATCCACCATTATCAATCCATTCATGATGAAGGTCTCTCCAAGCTCAATCCATCTTCTCCGATCTCTAGCATCTCTTCTCCACATCACCCCGGCACACTTTCTTATTTCACTCATCCTGGGTCTTTTACAATCTCTTGGAATCCAGTTTAAGATTTCAATTGTCCATCTATTATAATCCCTTCTAGCAATATGTCCAGTCCAACTCCACTTTCGTCTTTGAACTTTTTCAACGAGGTCTGTAACACCTGTTTGTTCTCTTATTCATATATTGCGTTTTTGATATATGATATATATATATGGATATATTTGTGCTTCATGAATTGCTTAATAAAATCATAGCAGAATTTACATCTTTTTTTTTTTGTTTTACAATGGCCATATTCATGAGTGACTGCTAATGAAAATGACTTGAAAAGATTAGGATTATTAAACGTTTCAGAATCTGAATGGAAAACAGTAGCAATCAAAATTAAATTGTTTATGATAAAATGTACATATTATGCATTGTGGAGAGAATTTTGTTGTTCAAGGCAAGATAATTCACCCTTTTCCAATATTTATTAAAAAATATTTAATAATTGTGATGTTTGCTGAAATTGATAGTAAAATGATGTCTTATGTTCTGTCTAATTTTTCAATCTTTAAATTTTCTATTTGATATCTAAAACAATTATCAATGATACATCATACTACTCTATTTTGTTTGTTTTTGAATACCATTATAGATAGATTTCTGATCTTTTTCCCAGTGTCTTAGATTAGGTATGTTGTCTACCGATATAGTGGAGAAAATATGAATATCAAAGATTTTGTAGGTTTACTAATCATTAGTAATTATATCTTTATCAATAGAATTATGTCTTATGTGGTTGTGAGCTTTATATCATGAATGATTATACCTGTGAAAATCAATTCATGCTAAATATCATTATTGGATCTTAGCAAGTTATTTGTACTATTTTAGTCAATATTATTTTCATGATACTTTTTGCATAGATTAAGATTATCAAAATCATCTAGCACTAATAAGAATTTGATGATTTTGTGACATTTAGATTCATTAAATTCATTCATTGAAGAAATTGCATTATTATAAATAATGAAAGTGAAGAAGAAATCTTAAGCATAGATTAATAGAGTATTTGGTAATAACATAGTGGTTCTACAATTCTGTTCTACAAGATAAAAGTTGCAGTCCATTTTTTTTATATAAAACGAAAGAAAAAAAAAGAAACTTATTACTAGCATAGATCCAGTTTTTCCTTCATTTTCAATTCTAAAATCTCAAAGGAAACACTTTCCCTGGTAAAATTGATTAATTTTTTAAATTTTCAAAAAATTACTAAACTGCTAGATGTTGCTGAAGTAAAATTCTATACTAATATTAAGCAAAAAAATCCCTTATGCACTACTTTTGATTTTATTTGTAGTAGTTACCAAGTGATAAGCTTCTCTGTGTTATTCTGCTCTTTCTGTCACTAGCAATAGAATTACATTCTTTTGATTAAAAATTAAGATAGACTTTCCTATCTTAAAGAGAATTTGATCAAACTATTTTTTCTTATTCATGTTGTACAGAATTCATATACTTTGTTCATGTAGTTTTTTTCCTAATATAACTTTTCACATACTTTTCTAATTGATCATATTTTGTGTACTTTTTACATCTTTGTGTTAGTCTTTTTTTTTTTTCTGGCTATAATCTTTTATTAGTTTGTTTTCTAAATCTATTCTCCATATATTTCTATTCTGATTAAGAAAGAATATACGTCAATCATTATTTATTCTAACCTTTAAAATATATTATTTCTAACCTAGTAAAAATATTCAACTAGCTAAGTACAATGACTGATGCAATTGAATGATGCATCCTAATTTTAACCTATATTAACTTAGTGGAAATATTACGTTTTTAACTTAATAAATAAATAGCTATTATTTTGAGACTCTAGTTAAATCAATATAGATTTATAAATGAAAACGCGGACTGTGCTCAGTGGTCGGTTAATTATAAAAAAATTCAGCTGCAGAGATATGCATTTAAGACAAAGAAAGAAATTAAAATTATAAAATAAATTATCATCATTAAAATAAATATCTTGGGAAAAGAGAGAAACTGCCATCATTCCCTAATTAATAATTTAGAATAAAAATAACACTCTCTCTTTATCAAAAACACATTCTCTGGGCGGCTGCACCTTTAAACAATAATGATAACTTCTCATGTTTTTGTTAATGTTTTAAAAAAAAATTATCCATTACATAAATTATTTGACAATATGATTTGAAAATATCTTTCTTATAGCACAATTGAAAAATTAAACTCTTTTATGCCACAAAATAATTGTAATAGCAATAAGAATCGATCACTTCTTAAATAAGGAATAATGATAATAATAATAATAATCTCAGGGTTTCTTTGTTTACTTTAGGAAAATACTCTATAGTACTGTGCTGTCACACATGACTGGCATTCTGGTAAGCTATAGGAAACATTCACTTTACTTAAAAGCTAATGTGTCCTCACATATCATAATAACTATTATAACCATTTAGAGGGGTGATAAATATGATCAATAATGACATAAATAATTACATAAAATTTTGAACAATATAGCCTTTTTATCCAGAATCTCAGCCAAAATAGTAGAAAGACAAGGGTACCTTTTGTATCCTTCCATCATCCATGATAACACAATAAATTAACTAAAACTAATTAATTCAACAATTTAACTAAATGTAATTGGAATAATGTGCAGTGAGGGTTAATAACTTGGAAATAAATTCATTTTTACAATTACATAATGTTTAGTCTGATGTTTGCAATCCCATAAAATAATTATCATCAAAATAAAATGAAATGAAATGTTCAGATCTGCATAAATTTGTCTATCTGGTATATTAAGATTTCTAAAGTGTGAAATGATTTAGGACTCAAGAAAATGTTTTGCAAATATTTTACAAACACACTTATACTTGGCATATAAAAAAAAAAAAAAAATTTACAATGAATATTGAAAAAGACTACAATGTATTATCAACACAGAATGAAACATAATACACAAATTTATTAAATAATATAGCATTGATACTACACATAAATTATTACATTAAGCTGTCCTCTATCAGTGTATAAATTAAAATAATAAATTCGTACATGTTTGAAATCCCGCTATTACACTGGATTAACAAGTTGAAATGTGCAGCTGATTTACTACTATGCTAATTTATAGTTTTAGTAAATTTTCTATAAGTCTCTTGCCTTGAGCTATTGACTAACCTTTTTTTTTTTTTATCTTATTTATTACTATTATGATATGAAATTATTAAAATATCAACTTTATTACTAATAAAGTTAACCAAGTTATGGTTTATAATTAAATAAATTATGACTAATTATGGTCATTTATCAGAAGTCCTACTCATCATTTCATGCTTAACTTAATGTCCACATAAACTATAATAAATATTTTAATTATGAATGACTTAATTCAAGCGAAGAATATTTCTTAGATTGATAACATTAATGTGTTTGAATATTCCTTTAATAAATAAGCGTTTTAAAATACGCAATTTTAAATTAATTTTCTCCATTGGTTTGCTTGTGAGTTACCAGCAAAGCTCAGTAGCACAATACAGATATTGATCCCAATTACTAAGGATACAAGTCCAGCCAATTTATGTGAGTTGGGTGAGTTCGAATTTGGGTGTATAAATCCTCGAATTTCCAATGGCTTTTCTATCATGGCGTAGGTAAGTCGATGAGGGTCTCTATGAACATGAATATTCAGGTATTTAACATTGTGCTGGAGGTTTTCTCAAGATAGGGGGCTCTGAACAATACTGAAAGCATATCCATATTCTTCGAGCACCAAAAAACAACAGGACGTGTTTGAACCCACTTTGGCAAGGACACTGTGCACTGAGCGTAATGATACGAAATGAAAAATAAATGTGTGCTTTATTGCAAATGACAACTTTGCAATAAACCAAAAAGAATTGTGCTTTGCAATCTCCAGAAAATGGTCAATATGAAACAAAACTTAGAGTAAATTTTGCATAAATTACTGCCAAACTTCATTTAAAATCTCAATGTAAGCTGACACTCCCAAGATAGGCTATGAATATGGAGACCTAAGTTCCCCAAAAGCGCTAAGCCTTATAATTCTTTTCTAATAATACTAAGCTTCACGTTTTTTGCATAAAGTGCAATTAAAACTTATCAATAGTTGTTTATTTCTATCTTATTTAGATTGATCATTTAGTTTATATATTTGTCACAACATTGTGGACAAATAAAAAATTATATTGGATATTTGATCATTATAATTATTTATTATATGAGAGTGAATTTTAAAAAAAAATAAACTGAGAATTTAATTCATTAGCTTTCTCATTAAATAATTCACTATTAATAAATTTCTGTAATAAATTTGATAATAGAATAAAGCAATTTAGTCACTACCTAGGTACATTATTCGCATTATTGCGTGCTATAGGCCAAATAACCAGAAATCAATTGTTAGAGTTTTTAGTATAGCCCATTTACTTATTGTTTTTAGGGATATTGTTAATAAAGTTACTCATATGTAATAAACTTAAAAGTGTTGGAGGCATAAGAGATAAATAAAGAGAAAAAATCAGAAATTTTACTTATTCTTTTTTGATTGTTTACTGTATTTAGTTTATTTAAAGGGGATTTGCATACAGACTTTCAAGCTTCCTTCAACTATCCACTCCATCTTATATAACTGATACACATGACCACACACATGTGAAAAAGGATAAATGATCTTCTATATACATATTTCATGCTGAAACAGCACTCATCAGTTGGTCCAGATCATCATCTCCCACACATATATAATCAGTGCTCAATTTATATTAAGATAGCAAATCTTCAAACTTTAATGGATGGACTTCAGTCTTCTCCAGCCTCCAACTTTTCAGCCATCCGTACTATTAAAAATCTGATATTGGAATTCTCAAACCTTTGTTGATGCCAATATTATTATCATACGCATGTTGGCCTTAAGTTGCTCTGATCTCTCTTATATATATGACTTTAATATGTCCATTTAAATACACCGAGGGATGGACAGAGTTCAGTTTGAATCTGTAATAAATCAATACTCGCATATTGTAAATACTGAACTTTTAAGATCTAATTAAAGAGGATTTGAACATAGAATTTTCAGATCATCATCTCCCACACATTTATATAATCAGTGCTCAATAATATTAAGGTCATCAAGGGTTTGAGCATTTCATCATCAGATTTTCCATGGTATTGATGCTGAAGAGTTGGAGGTAAAAAAGAAGTTAGTCTGTCCATTAAAGTTGGAAGATTTACTATCTTAATATAAACTGAGCACTGATTATATATATATGTATGAAAGATAATGATCTGGACTAACTGATCAGTACTGGTTCAGCACGAAAAGGAAGGTTGAAATTCTGTGTTCAAATCCCCTTTAATTACATCTCAAAAGTTCGGTATTTACAATACAGTGTATAAGCAATTATTTGATCTAGCGCCATGTTTACAATTATATTACATTCAAATATCAGCCTTAAATACTATATCTTGGATTGAAGTGGAAAGTATTCATTTATTTAACACTCTCAAAAGGCGCGTGCTCAATTAGCTTGAAAGGCTGATATTTGAATTTAATACAGTGTATACTAATATTGATATATTTAGTATATTAATCAGTATTATTATAACATTATAGCTTAATTCTGCCACTTTGCAAATTCATATATATTTGTATTGCAACGGAATGGCATAATTGAGAGAAAAGGAGACTTACATTCAAATCATCTACCTTCCATTACCGCAAGCAAAGAGAACATATAGACATAAACGAATTTATATCCATATCTGATTGAACCTGTGACAATACGGATATTGCCACTAGGTTATCTTTCCCGATCAGACCTCTTGACTGCTGTAATTATTAAAGAATTACAGTGCTTGGTTAAATTATAAATTTAATGGGATTAGTAATACTGTACAACTATCCTCACATGTTACTTAGTACTCAAATGGAGTAATAATTATAACTAAACCCTCCAGGTATATTAAACTATAGGAATGGCGAAGAAACAAGACGATACAGATAAAGTAATTAATGAAACATTTAATATAATAATAAAACAACAAAAAATTACATGAAATATTTAAATTACAATAAACTCATTTAAATGTAATATTACAATTAGATATATGTGTTAAATCCTATAAATGTCTTTAATCTATTGAAATAAAGTATCCATTTATATTCATTCATTCCAAGTATTATTAAAGAGTCTATTTAATGTCTACCTCATTAAATATTTGGAATTGCAATTGCTTTTAATGTGAAGAGTATGTGCACGCGTGTTATATATTGATCTGTGATTTACTTGATCTAGGTTTTTTTCTTCTTCAACATTAACTATACTGTCCTGCCGATCGGCATGTGGAATTCCTCCACTTCTTTAACAGAGATGGCCGTTCTTCGGCTTTGGGTTTTGTTTATGTGATCTCTTCTACATGTAGTGACTTCACATTCTTAGGGTGTTAATCTCATGGCAGGCGGATCATCAGACAGGCGCTACCCCGGCAGTTGTTTCATGGCGAGGTGACCGTACGAGCACGGTGTATTTGGATCGACCAGCAACCATGATGGCCCTTAGCCACACATCCTTGAAGATTCACTTGCGTTGTAGATTAGTTTTATATTCATTCAGTTTGTCAGTATTCTACGAAAAATGTTCTTTACTCAGCTTTCCTTTTTATTTTTTTTTAATGTCTTCTTTCCACTAAGTTCTTATCTTTACTTCTTCTCCAAAAAAAAAAAAAAAAAACCAGTGCTCTCACCGAGGTCTCCACGTGAACTAACTTTAATTAAATTTTCCCTTTTTAATTTTTTTTCTTATCTTGATCTCTTGTTGGTAGGTTTTCTTTCACACCTCTAACTTTAAAATGTTTTTTATAACTTATACACAATTTCTTTTAATTTCATACTATTTATAACATAGTGTTTTACATTCATTTATATATATTTTTTTTCTACTAAAATTATTCTCATTTTAATATGCAGTAAACTTTTTCTCTCGTTATACACACATTCGCATATGTATTTCATTTCGTCAAATATGTACTTTGCAGAACAGATCTTTATCTTTTATTGTATTCTAATTTTACTTATAATTTTATTTAAAACTCCCCAATTGTTACTTTTTAAAATCATTTGAGTTCCCATTTTATTTCTATTGCCTTTCAGCATTTTTAATCTTAAACTAAACGTCTGACTCTCATATTTTTTAACTTTAATATTTCTGTTTTTCTCAAAATCTGAACTTTGGAGGGTAAAAGATAAGAATCTTGTTCGATTTTGTTCCCTCTCTTTATCTCCTTATAGTAATTAAGGCATTCTTTTCTTCATTGGTTTTAATTCTTTACTTATTTATATATTAAAAAAAAAAACTATAATATTTAATATTACTTAATATTAAATATATATATGTGTGATCGCAGCATGTGCGATCATCACAATATATATACTTATACACGTGCTTGAAAATGAAATGATATATATATATTCTATTATAGCCTTGCCATGTTGTTTACACGGATTACCGACCAGTACCATTACAACATTATATATTTCCTGCTGGCGGTGATGGACTTCATCTAGTAGTGGATGAACAGGTAATTAAAAATTTACTTAATTTTGAATACTTTTATATTGTTATTTTTTTAACTAGAATAATATTTAAGTACTATATACTTTTGTTAGCAAGATTTTTAGAAAAGTGAGGAAATTTTTACTGAAATCTGTGTAAACAATTTTTAAATTGTTGAATCACCATTATGATATTCATTATTTTTTTGGTATTCCTTAATGTTATATTATTTGTTAAAAGTAATTCACTTTTTATTATTTTTAATTGCAAGGGAGAATTTAAAGAAGAAAACTTTAATACCGCCATGGCTGTTTTAAGAGATGCTGGAGAAGCTGCTAAGGGTGATTTGAGAGGAAAGCGAGGAGGAGTGAAAGGTAAAATTGACATTTCTTTAACATTTATTTTTAATAATGTTTTTTTTTTTTAATAAAAAAATTGTATTCAATGTTGTAAAATTGATTAAATGTTTTTCTAAAGTTCATTTTTTTATAAAAAAATTACATATATTCATTTAAGTATATTATAAGTATCTTGTAAAGAAAAGGATTTTTTTTTCAGATTTACTGATTTTTAGTACGTTATAAAATTTTTATGTTTCATCACTCATTTAATTTGTGAATGTGATAATTTTGTTCAATCACTGACAAAATCAAAGTTGTTTAAAATTTTCATTGATATTACTACCAACATAATATCCTTTAATTCTTTCAGCTTACTACATTAAACAAGTTATTTTTTCCCTCTGCCCTGCAATAGCTATTGCAAGCTTGAGTAATCAGTAGTTATCAGATGGTAGTACTTTTTATTAATTCTTATTGTTTAGCTTTGCCTAGTTTAGTGCTGTGATAAGAGTTTTAATCTCTGGAATGTAAAATCTTTGCATTGATTCCAGTTCTGGCATTTCCAATCCTCAAAACATATTATGAATTTTCAGCAATAAATTCATTCATTTATTTAATTATCCCCATTCTTAGTCTGATTTTTGGCTTTTAGCAGTTAAGAGCTTAGGATTCAAAGTTGGAATTAATGCAGTCATGCCTTCTCCTTTAACTTCTTTTGTACTGTCAATCCAAGAACCTGAAATTCAAAAACTTTAAAAGGTTATATAATTATATAGTTCTCACTACTTTATGTTAATAATTTTATATTTTAGTACCTCATTATTACCTCCCCCCCCCCCCCCCGATTAAGAATGTTAATACCAAAACAACATCATTTGATTCTTCCAACAATGTTATTACATTTTTATTAGAGGACAAAGCAAATTATTGTAATTTGCTTAATACAGTGACTTCTAGTTAGTGTAATATATTAACTTCCAACCATGGGAATGCATCATCTATTTTTTTAGTTTCATAGCTCCTATAGAGTGTTCATTGTTCTAGAGTGTGCATTAATAAAGTGTTAAAATCGTTCCATAATATATCTGAGAAAGCAACCAAGTGCTTATAAATGCAATAAAGACTAATCAATCTATTAAATTATAAATACTTATTCATTGTCACATTCTACATGATAAGTTGTTATCCCTGTGGAAGCCCTCATTCGATTTTGAAGAAATGTAAACATTAAGCCATGGGTTTTATGATGATTTGTAATATTCTGCAATAAAATGGCTATATTGTTGTCAAGCTTGGTGGTCGAGAGGTCAGCGACAGTGGCTTTACAAGCAGTTGTCCCGGGTTAGCGGGTTCGCTTCCCGGCTGATGTTATGACACATGAGAAAAAAAAAATGGATATATTGTTTAAATTAGAATATCTCAGGTTACTCATTAATTTTTAATTATAAAACCCATTTTTAGATTTTAATGCATCTAATAGAGTATATTTTAAAAATGAATAATTAATATTTTGCTTCTTGTTACCTTGCAATGTTTTTAAATATTTCTGATTTCATAAGAACCAGTTTTTATTTTTTCACATGTCATTATGGGTTCAAGTGTCTTTCTTCTTTTTTTAGATAGCTGCTATGCTTTTTAAATAGTATTTAAGTGTAAGGTTGTTTAATAAATGTTACATTAAATTGTTTTATATTTTCATGATTATAATTTAATGGAATGTCCAAGGAATAAAAATTTGGAATTTTTTATTTTTTCTAGACATCATATAATGAAAAATACATTATTAAAACGTTTATAGTCTTCTATAGTTTAAACTGAAATTTTTGTTCTCAAGCAGGGTATGCAGAAAATGAAAAACTCACAATATAAAGTTTAATAGGGAAAATTAAAATTTATTAGTTTTTGTATAAATGACTAGTAAAATAATATACTATTGAGTCATTTATAATTTGTATAATTAAAGTGTTTATTTTTTTCTCACTATAAGTGGCTGTTTTATTTTATTATTTTTGATGACATCTAATGCCATAAATAATTATAGTACTGAGACAATTACAATAATTGAAAATTACAGGCAAAATTTGAATCTGTGATCATTTTGCATTCATAATTTAATATGATTTGTGGAATTTTATTTTAAATATTGATCCAAAAATAAATTTCTCTTTTTAAGATAACTATATGTGAAAAGAGAAATATAAATTAAAAGATTTAATACTTATTTTTGGCAAACTGAAATTATTTAATAAATATAGCATGTTACACCTTCATCACATATAAAATTGCTGCTAGTTGCACAATAATGAAGAAAGAATTTGTAGAGATGAATAAAAAATGTCAAGTACAAGAGATTGATGAGATTTCTTTTGTGTTATTAAAAGTGTAGTGAGAATTTGAAAAAATCAGTTGATATTTAAAATATAATCTATGACTCAGAAGATTTACCATCATATTTCTTCATAGAATGAGAAAAAGCTAAAGCAACAAAATATAGAAATTTTAGAACACTTAAGTTTAGTCTTACATACAACTAATGCATTATTGAAGATCTTAAATAGGTTAATTTTTAATAGATGAAGCATATTTTATATTTGAGTAGTTTGAATTTAGTGAAGATAAAATGATGAGATGCACAATTGGAAAATTGAAAACTATTGCTGAAAGATGTAAGTAGAGAGAAGTATGCTTAATATTTGTTGGATGTTTTCAAAAAGAAAGAAATGGATTGAAAGAAATCATGTTTATTAAAAAATTTGCATATGAAACAAAGGATATTTGTAAAATTTAATGTTTTTATTTTTATAGTAGATATAGAAAGAGGATGTAAAATAGAGATATTACATATCTTAATTTATTTAGTGTGCATTCACATATGTTAAGTGAGTGTTGTTCTTATGATGTTAGCATTATAAGTAGAAAAATTATTTATATCAGATTTAGTGGCAGTATAATAATAGTTGATGAAAGTGATGATGAGATTAATAAAAATATAACTTGTAGAAAATTTGGAATGAAAATAAATATAATTAAAACTAAAACAGTGAAAAAGGATGATCAAATGGAGATTGATGGTTAAAGAGTTATAATAAAAATTAATGTTTTTAAATATTTGGAATTTGGATAATTAGCAGAAGTAATGATAAAAAATTAAGAGTGAGAATTACAATGGTTAAATGTAGATTTGTAAATGAATGTAGGAAATAAGTTTTTAGCCCATTAAAATTACATTTAGATTTAAGAAAAATACTTCATAAATGTTTTGATTGTTGATTTTTATGGAGAAGAAAAGATTAGAGGTTAGAGATGTGAATTTGGAGACTAATAAAAAGGGATAAATAAGTTGAAAATGTATAAAATATTTGTACATTTTGATTTCAAAACTTCATTTTGAAAAAGATCTGAAGAGGAAAATTTTCTAACTAATTTTGTCAGAAATATTTGATACCAAAAATTATAGAAATTATCTTTAAAAAAAAAAAAAAAGTTGTGTTTAAATGATTGTAAAATGAAAGAGAAATTATAAGATTTAAAAAAGTCAAAGTTTAAATATATTATAAATCACATTTTAATGTTTTAATTATCCAAAAGCTATTACTGTCATTTAACTTTATTCTTAGAAACTAATTATAAAAATTTTGCTATGATAAAATTATCTGTGTCCTTTTTGTTTTATTGTAGATATAATTTATTTTTATTTTTCTAATTAAATGTATATAATTATTGCATGTTTTATTAGTTTTGTTTTTTCTCTTTTCTTATTGGACATTTTACTACAATTATTTTCAAATGATAAAATATTTTATAGAAATATTTTTTACAGATTTCAAAAGTAATAATATTATTTTATATAATTTTATAAAGGAGAGTCCAATTGTTTCAAGATTGTCAAAATGATCATGGAAAGAAATTTTCAACCAGTAATTGTATTTAGTTTTAGTAAAAAAGAGTGTGAAGCCTATGCATTGCAAATGTCTAGATTGGACTTTAACACACGTAAGCATTTTTTTAAATTTAAAAAATAACTTTTAAAATAGATATTTATCTATTCCTTAAGTTATATTTTATACATATTTTAGTTATATTTATGTGTTTGTAAATATATATTTGTATATTTAAAAAATCTTGATTAGTGCTTCCACCTGCTTTTTCCATGAGCTGAGAATTTGAGTCTAGGTTAGGTGAAAATTAGAATTTTTTCAGGGTTTAATTAAGCAAGTGCAGATTTTTTTTTTTTGTCTTAAGATATCTAGCCCAGCAAATCATCTAGTCATTCATGATAAATTGGTGTCTGCTAGTCCCCATGTGATATGGATTGGTTAAGTGAATATTAATGCATTGATTATAACAACTAATGCTTTAACAAGAGAAGTGTCATTATCTTACAGGCTTTTAGTCTTTGATTTACCTTCACTTTCTTTATTTTTCTTTACATAATTTAAAGATTTTCATGATCTTATAGATGTAAACATTAGATATTAAAAAAAAAAAATTCCATATAATAATCCAGCGAAAACTTTAGCTAAGATATTAAGATTATTACACAGAAAAATTCCTGTTGTACAGTGAAGCCATGGATTACGTAGTATCTAAACTATTCAATTTCAATTATATTCTATCTGAAGTAAAATGTAAACAAAAATGTAAATAAATCAACAAAAAAAAAAATCCCAAAAACATTAAAATTCGCAAATCTTAATATTCATCTGCTATTTTTTATTCTTTGAGCCAAACACATACACCTTAACATATATTAATAAAATATCTTCAGTTAATGTTGAAAGCACACATACATTCTATTCTTCCTTTATTATTTTTTGAATTTGGTATATACTATTTTGCTTAATAAAATATTTTCTAAAAGTTTTAGAATATTTCAAAAGAGTGAGTCTATTATTTCTGTATGATAAAAAAATTATTGGTAAAAAAAAAGATTATTGCCCAGATCAAATGTTGCTATTTACTTTAAAGATAAAAATATGATAGGAATTAGTTTTTTTTTTGTTCTTCTTGTTGTTTCAAAAAGTGTATGAGAGAAAGAACACATTCAATAAAATAAAATAAATATTCCCTCCATTTATTCTTAATAACTATATAATTATTATTTTTTAAAAATTTTGTTTATAGTATAATTTTGATTTATATATACATATAAAAAAAACATCTGTGTTATATATATTCATGTGTTTTGCAAAGTACTATACATTTGCATTTCAATATACAATATGTATTTTATTTTTTTCTATTCTATTCAGTGTTGACTTAGAATAAAATATAGCTTAGTTCATGGCTCCATTATATTTCAATATTGAAATACTAGTTAAAAACAGCCATGCTATATTAAAAATGGATTTCCATGTGAAAAGCAGCAAATTCTTTTTTATATCTTTTTCGTAATTTTTAAGTTTCTGTAATTTCTTCTTTTCCCCCAACTTTTAGTAGCCTTTCAGTTTACTTTTATTAAAGATATTGTTTTCATTTTTCTTTTCTTTTTTTTTTTTTCAATCTCTATTTATTGTTACATGGATTTTTAAAATTATGTACTAAGTGAATATGTTTATTTCAAAGATAATATTTGTTTGATTTTTTCAATCTTATTATAGGGCTCCTAATCTTGAATTATTTTTATAATATATTGTCATAAGGAATTCTTCTATTTTTTAAATATATTCTTCAACAATAATCACATTTATTTAGCCATTTGAATTATCTTTCTTATGAAAGTTGATTTTATTTATTTAGGTTTTCTCTTAAATTAGATTTCTAACAATCATAAGGTATTTTAATTAAATATTCTTGATAGTAGAGCCTCCAAAGATATTTAAAACTGTTTCCATTACTTCTAAATGTTTACAAAAAACCATACCACTTTTTCACAAATGGTTTACTTAATGTATGGCAATTTTGACTGACTAGTGGTTTTCTTCATGTATTTGAAATATCTGAGAAACACTGCTAGTTAGACAAAATTATCAAATATTGAATAAGATATTGTGAAAAGTTTATTATGAGAAGTGTGGAATTTTTTGTTTTTTTGTAAAGATTTAATACATGCTCTTAGGAGAAATTGAGTCTTGTATTTTTTTTGCCTGACTTAACCAGATTATAAACTTGTTACTTGCATGAGCTACCACATTGAATTATGTAAAATATAATTTTACAAATGTCCTTATTTTGCATAATGCATAGATGAAATATATGTTATCATAAATTTAAATATTATGAAAAATTAATTTATATTTATCCATAAATTACAAAGTTTATTAAAAATAATATTGATAAATTGTAAATTGAAATTGCAAATACATATCATTATACATATACTTAGGATCTCAGATTGTAATTTTTCTTAGTTTTTGATGGTTTTATAATAATGTAATTAATTTCCTTATTTAAAAAATAATTCTTCTGCAGCACAAAATTATACTTATTAATAAAAAGTATCAAAAAAATTAAAATACTTAATGTAGTCTATGACTATCATTTGTTTAAGAAATGATCACACATTTTTTGATTATTATTATAAAAATTGAAAATAGTTTGTTTTTTAAAAAATATCTGATTTAGAAAAAAAGTTATTAAAATTAATTTTACATGTTAGAAAAACCTGACCATCACTTTTAGAAAAGCATGTTAAATAATAAATAAAATAATGTATCAAGCGTGTGTAGTTTTATAATTTTCATATTAATTTGAATGACTTACAAAGGAACATCAAATGCTTAAAATGAAGAGGTTTAGATAGTTTTAATAAGGTTCTAGTTAAAATATATAGTTTTTTTTAAATTTTGTAATACTTTATGATTAAACTCTAAATGTAGGGTAATAAATACTGTTAAATTTGTACAAATAATGTAAGATTCCTTCCTTTGATAATCCAATTTTATAAATATGTTATAATATCTTTTTGCTTAGATAAATGAATTTATCTTCAAGTAGAAAGTATTTATGGTATAATGATTCAACAAGTGTATTCCTGAGAATTTCTTTGCTTATTTCTTTTTTTGAGTTTTTGATTTTATCAAAATTATTCAGTGATTCCAACAGTCCATTAATAGTTGTGCTGTTAATTTCATAGTTTTAGTTCTATTTATTTATAGTCGAGTTCAGCTCAATTTTATTGACTTTGCCAATGTCTAGCTATTTCTGGTCTAATATTCATGGATGTTATAAAGCAGCAGTCCCATATCAACTAGATTGAGATTTTAAAAAAAAAAAAATTTTTTTTTTGCTCATTTAAGAATTTAACTGGTTATTTTTTGTTCATTGTTTTTAGATTATGAGATTATTACTGATAGTATTTATTATTAGATCCAAAAGGCATAGTTTCAGTAAAAACATTATTATTATTAGTTAAATGATATAGTGATTTAATATATATAAATATATGTTTTAATATATATCAGAATATGTAAATTTTACTTGTTATTATTTAATTGTTTTTAGATGAAGAAAAGAAATTAGTTGATGAAGTATTTAATAATGCAATGGATGTTTTATCTGAAGAAGATAAAAAATTACCCCAGGTGAGTTTATCAAAATGTATTTAACATATATTTTAGTGTTTTTATTGCTTATGGAAACTTATTTTTTATTTCTAATTTCATTTTATATTTATTTGATATTATAATTTTCTGAATATTATTTTGCATTATTATTTGTTTGTTTTATTTTTTGCGTATTATTTTTTCATTTTAAAATCTTTCATATAGATTCCAAACTCTAATATTATGGAGCTGTAAACTATTTTATATTTTGTTCCAAATCCTGTTTGCATAAAAATGTTTATAGCTTATAATAGCTCACATTTTGTTAATGAACATTGATTAAAATAGAGTATGTATTGTTTATTGAACTGCAAGTGTACAATGCTTTTCAATGCATACATAAACATAACACAGATGCTCTTTTATATGTATAATATATAAAGAAAATTAAAATAATAATAATGTAATTGTTAATAATAAATTGAGAAGACACATTTGTGTATATTTCATTGAGTGTGCGTTTTTTCATTTATTCACTAAAGCAATAAGAATGAGGAAAAAAAACCAGCTATTGTATTTTTATTTTTAAAATAAAGTATATAGCTAAATGTCTAACTTTCATTGTTATTAAATACGCTCTGGGCACTATTCTTTTTTTTTCAATAACTTTTTTTCTCTTATAGAAACATAGTATTGGTTTGTTATCAAGAAATTACAATCTTTGTAATTATTTTTGACATTTTTTAATAAGTAGTATCAACTTTTAGTGTATGTTAAAATATAAAACTTTTAGCATTATGTTCGGAATATATTTCATCCTGCAAATAACATACACAAATTCAGAGAGGATAATAAAGAAAAAATAAAATTTATGTATTTTCAACATAAACTGAAGCAATTTTATTAATATTATTTCAGGGATGATGATGACCAAGCCCCATCACAAAGTTGTTAAAGCTTGTGTTGTTCATAAAAATATGTCTGTAAACTTATATATGTGTGCACATGCAAATAATAGTAATAAGTTGTTATTTAAAGTAATAATAGTTTGTTTCTCAGAATTTTAATTTTTATGGTACTGATTGATTAGACACACATACTGCTTGATGGGTTATTGCTATGCAAAAACTATAAAAGATGAACGTTCCCAGGCTGTATTTTTTTTTCATTTTCTTATAAAAAAATCAAACACAGAATTCGTACTTTTTAAATATTTTTTTTTTATTAACTTCAACAAATTTACAAAAATAAAAATCAAACACAGAATTTGTAGTTTTTGAATGTCTTTTTTTATTAACATCAAATTTTCAATTTATTACGATTGTTCTTTCGGTTTTTTTTTTTTTAAAAATAAAATCAATTACTATCAAACTTAGTATGCTTTTTTTATTAACATCAAAAAATATTCAACTTATTACAGTTTTAAAATTTAGTACGCTTTTTTTTTTGATTTCACAACTTATTACTCTTTTTTTTTTTTTTTAAAACATCAACAAATTTAAAACTTATTACGCTTTTTTTTTTGGGTTCCGTTTTTTTTTTTTTAAAAAAAAAATAACAGCAACAAATTTAAAAGTTATTATGGTATTTTTTTTAAGTTCTGCTTTTTTTTTAAAAACAATAATATCAACAAATTTAAACATTATTTTGCTTTCTTTTTTGCTATAAAGATCAAAAAATTAAAAAACCAGCTGTTCGCGGCTCCAGTATTATATCAGACATATAGCTTGAACAACATTATTCTAGACATGTCAAACCAAGTTAGCTTCTGTTGTCGGTAAATAAGAGAATGGAACAACATCTAGGGTTTCCTGTGCCATGTTGTTTGTCTCTTTGAGTTTATCGAGAATACGTTATTTGACACGTTACCTACTTCAAACTATGTTCAGACATATCCTTTGACAAGGTTTGCATCTTAAAACGTGACTGCAAAAGTGTGGAAACCCTACGATAATTATTGGTTTAGTCAAATTGTGTGATTTCAATAAAAATAAAATAAAATTTCTATAGAATTAATAATTTTTATATAATTGAAAGACACACACCCTCACACGACACCATAAATAAGTGTGAAGTGTGCGAATTCGCAGAAATAATTTAGTGTGATGCGACAACGCGGCCTGCAATGTATAGTACAACAGAACTTGTATCACACACAACACGCGGCCGCAAAAACTCAGTCAGCCATGTATTAACGGCGTTTTTATGTGTTTTAACACTTAAATTATGCCATAAAATACAGTTGGCCATGTAAATTGCATTTTAATGTGTTTTGGCACATAAATCACACCATCAAGCGTCATGGGTGTCTAATCAACCATAGAAAAAAAAAGAAAAAATGTAATTCTTTTATTTTATTTTAATCATTCTATGATTAAAAATTAGATTTTGTATAATACTTATATAGTGAAGGTTTCACTACACCACTATACTTTCATTAAGTGAATTGTGTCAAAGTTGTGAGGGCAGCACATTTGACACTTATCAATCAAACTGTTGTAATATGCTATGTGTAAGAGAATATAGTCTCGCCGACTAATGAGTGCTGGTTCAGCATGAAATATGCATCTTGGGGATCATAGATCTTTTTCACATGTCTTTGGTCATGCGTTTATGATTACATCTCTTTACTAGGTATTAAAAATGGATAGAAACTAGTCCCTATCTTGTGCGAGAGGGATGTAGTGAAACTTACACTACAAAAATATTATTCATTGTTGGATAATCTCTAATCTTATGAATGACTAATAAAAATTATAAATAAAAATTCCTTAATTTATATTTTATTTTTTTAATTAATTGCATTTTTTTTTATGTCATAAAAAAGAACACAATTACAAGGTCTAAGTCTTAATCATAGACTGATTAAAAACAATAAAAGAATACTTTTTTTTTCTATAGACAGAAAAATAAAATGCTGAGTAGCAAACTGTTATTACTTTAAATAACAATCTGTTACTATTATTTGTATATGTACACTTATATAAGTCAACTGACATATCTTAATGGACAGAGCAAGCTGTAACAGCTTTGTGTTGGGTCTTGATCATCATCATCTCTAGCACAATATATATAATTATATACTGAATTCTGATAGGGAAAAATGGCTACTGATTTATTGTAAAATTTATTTATAAATTTTACTTTTTAAAAAAAATATGATTGCATACGGAGCTCAGACAAAAAAAAAATATGGCTGCTTGAATAATGTAGTTTGTGAATTTTAATGGTTTTTCGTTTTTTTTTTTTTACATTTTTGTTTGATTATTTGTATTTTTCTTTGGATATTGTATAATTGATGCCATATAATTAAATACAGCATAGGCTCCACTGTATTATTATATTATTTTATAATGAATTAAAATTTATATTTAATTATGTAAAGTTATCACATTTTGTTTAATTGCTTTGAATGATAGAACGAGAGCATGTTATTAATATATATATTTAAAGAAACGTACAAGTGAGATCTGTATATTGCCTTTCTTTAACAAATTTCATAATTAATGTTTCCAACTAATTTTTACATTTTTTTGATAAGCTAATTTAGAACACAATACTATCTTTTTATCACACATTTAATCCATTTCTGATTTTGCTTTAGAAATGTTTACTTATTATTTATTTGTGTTTTTGTTTTGTTTTTCCGTTTTTAATGTTAACATAGTTTTCACTTTTTGTATGTAATTGGGAGTGAATTGCTATATTTTTAGTTAGAGATCATAGAATCATATTTATTGAACATGCAAATATCTATAAGTTCATATTTGTAGGAAAAGTAGTAAAGGAATTTTCAGTCTGAGTAAGAAGTTAAAGATTCTTTTGTAGTTATTAAAATAATAATTATTAATCTATAATGATTAGTACTTATGTAAATAGAATTATAATTATCATCATTATTTTTTATTTATTTTATAGGTAGAGCAGGTATTGCCATTGCTAAGAAGAGGTATTGGCATTCATCACTCAGGTCTTTTACCTATTCTTAAAGAGACAATTGAAATTCTTTTTTCTGAAGGTCTTTTAAAAGTAATTATATTTATTAAGAAATTTCTATTTTATTATATTAATAATATGAAAATATGTACATCAAATATATATAGATCAAATTTCTTTATTTTATTAATATTTGTAATAAAATAAATGGTAATGATTGTAACTGGAATCTATATTTTAATTTCAGAATGTTACGGAAACATTTTTATGTAGGAAGTCCTTATGTTTTCAAACTATACTTTTTGCTGATGTTATAACTACATAGAAGTCTTTAACTGCATGCTTGAAATGAAATATAATAATAGGAATGATTTGTGGAGATATATGATTGTGCATGCAAATGATGTAAATAGTTAACCACTTTACACCATTTACTTGTATAATCATTTTAAATCAAAACTTTCTACGTAGAATGTATTTTTTATGAGTATACTTATTCAGAAAAGATTTCATTATAAATACTTCAGTCCCTGTTTTCAAAAAACAAATAATGATTGCAAAAAAAAAAATAAAAAAAATTAACAAACACTACAACTAATTATGTACTAAAATTGTTTTGTTTTTTGATTGATTATTACTAATAAAATGATTCTAGAATTTTAACTGATTGAGTATTATATTTAAATTGGAAAGGATAGTCTATTTTATATTGTTGATTAGAAAGAAGTCTTAAGAATGTCAAATATAAATATGAATATAGAGTCATCTTATTGCCTATCAAGTAATATTCAATCATAGATTTGTTGAAGATCCATATAAGCTTAATAAAGTTTATGTCATAAGAATTATTGACTAATATCAATAATGCTTCCCTAATTCAACATAAAAGTTTAAGAACTAAAATAAAAACATGTGTATCAATAACATAATCGTTTTCTATTAACATATTTTTTAAATAATATATAAGATGTAAAGCTTAGTGATCCAGTTTTTAGGAACTCCAGTTGTGTCCAATCTGAATATCACTAATTACAAATCAGATATTAAGCAGATTTTATTTGCTTTATTTCAACATGTGAAAGATAAATTATACAAAGTTATTAATTGTAACCATATGGTTTTATGAAATGATTTAAAATCATTTGTTTATTTATTAAAAAATTGTTTGAAAGAAATACTACTTGAAAAATAGTATTTGTAATTTATACAATTACACAGTTAAATGCATAGCTCTGTGCATACATATTGAAAAGGATTTTCTACCAAGTCTAACTAAATGTACTTCAGATGCTGTTTACACATTATTTCCACCACCACGTTTGGAGGAAACTATAACAATAGAAACAATTTATAGACATATAAAAGTAAACACTTTATCTTTTTTTTTTTGTGATTTATATTTATATATAATAATCATTATTTAAAAAAAGTTTTTGTATTTTAAATACTTGATCCTGAGTTGTTCATTCTTTTGCTATTGTGAGTGACAAAAAGTTTTAATATGAAATTAGTAATGCCCATCACTTGAACAATTGCTCAGTGATTTTTGTCAATTGTAATGAATAATTATAATCAATTTATTATTCTAACCGGTTTTCAAAATCTTCATTCAAGTATATTTTTCATTGCTATTTTTATTATTTGGGTAACTATAAACAGAAATACAATGATTAAATAACTGAAATATTTATGGTTAAAATATGTTTGTATTGATATATTTAAAAATAGTTATTCACTTTCTTTAATTGCCATAGAAACCAAAATTTGAAGAATTATTTTTTTTATTATCAATTTTTAAAAAATAAATGATTACAGTTTCTTCTTGTAAAGATTATATCAATTTTAATTGTGTTATTTTTAAATAGTCATTTGTAATTTTTCTAATGGCTTTTAAAATCTTTATGATTTTTTTTTCTTCATTTATCTATTTAGAGATTATATTAAGTAAATTTTGATTGCCAAAAGTTATTGAAATTTTTTTCTGATGCCAAACCATACCAAACAATTTATTATTGCCATGTATTTGTAATAAAAGTTTTTTGTTGAAAAAAAAAACAATACCAGCTCTATGAGAATTATTCCTTACACTAAATTGTAAGTTGACAGTAAACCATTATACACTCCACACTATGAGGTAATTTATTAATTTTTATTGATCTTATCCAAGATGTGGCTGGCTATTATGGCTTGTCCAAGTTTTGTGGTTTTCAAATATGTTTCAATACCAAAAAAACAATTCTCTGGATTCATCATGGTCAATCCCAGAAAGCTTTATATTTCTATTTTTAGTCTATTGTCTGAAATATAGTTGACTCTAAGATAGTTATTACTTTTCCTGTGTTAAAAATCCACATTAAACTATTTGATAAACTGCAACTTAATTTAACTTTAATTAATATCTACTTTTTAAAATTTTAATTGCACACATATCCTTCATCATTTTTTTATTACTTCGGTGAAATAGTTCATTGACCAAAGCAGTAATCAATCATTTTCACTCATTTATTTATAAATGAATAAATAAATATTTTTTATGTACTCAATGAGTTAAATTCTTTTAAATATTTTTTGTAATAGAGATTTGTTAAATTAATAAACATTAATTTTTTTATTGTTTAAAAAATCTTTTGGGTATTGATTTATAAACTTATTTTATAATATGATATCATTTATTATTATTATCTTTTTTACTATTTATTTTTTCAGGCTTTATTTGCTACTGAAACTTTTGCAATGGGTTTGAATATGCCAGCAAGAACAGTGTTATTTACTAATGCTCGGAAATTTGATGGGAAAGATTTTCGATGGGTTAGTTACTTGCTTTTAATTTATATATATAAGCATATTTTAAAAAATAAATTGACCAGTTTTATTTAATTTTTAGGTTACATTTTTAAATATCTTTTTATTTAAAAAAGTATAATATTAAATTATGTAATAATAATGAAAATTTGATTTGAACTTTTTAAATACAATAAATAATTTTAATTCATAAGAAATTGCAAAAATAATCATTTATATTTTATTATTATTACTACTATTATTTTTTGACTAATTAATTTTTGTAATTAAGACTTTAATACCTTGTACAGGCTTAAACCTGCATTTATATATGTAATATATTCGGGGTTCGAACTCAGACTTTCACATGACCCACCACTCTCAGTGCCATCTCATATTGCTGACCCATCTGATCACACACATGTTGAAAAGATAAATAATCACCAATATACGTGATCAGGTGGGTCAGCAATATGAGATGGCACTGAGAGTGGTGGGTCGTGTGAAAGTCTGAGTTCGAACCCTGTAATTAAGACTTGTAAAAACTTTTAATCATTATTAATGTGCTGCAAGATAAAGGTTTATCAGAGTTTAATCCAGTTTCTCTAAACTATGTCTTCTCCATATTATTCCACAAATTTTTTTCTTTCATCCATTTCCATTTCATAGTTTCTTTCTAGGTTTTTGTACAATCTTTTATGATTTATGTGGAAATTATTGAAAACCTCTAGCAATTTAAATATAAACTAATACAACTCCATCAATAAATGTAGTACAGTATATGGATTCTATACATTAAACTAATTTCAAGACAATTGTAAGTTATTCTTAAATGACTATAAATAATTATTTTATACTGAATGCTTATATACTATCCAAACTAAATTACAGTTGGGCTCTTTTTGTCCTTTTTTTATTTATTGATGGGGTTATAATAGCTTACATATAACTCATTGGAGGTCTTCACTAACTTCTTCATAAATTTCATATACATTTGAACTATTGCAATTTATATTTAAATCTTTATTATCTAGGTTTAAGTGCTCAATGATCCATCTATTGCCATGTAATCTATTACTATGTCTAACCCAGTTCCCTTTCAGCTCTTAATTCTGTCAGAAATATTAATAATATCAGTTTGTTTTCAGATATATTTGATTCTCAACCCCTTCTTGTTATTTCTCAGAAAAATCCTTTTATACTTTCTTGTGCCATCTGAAGTTTTTGTATTGCTCTTGTGCCAAACATCCAATTCTCAGATTCATGTATAAGATTCCGTAAATCACATTTGTTAAAACCACAGAGGCATATTTTCTTTCTTTTATAATATTGTTATCTCTGTCAAAAACATTTCATCCAAGTTTAATTCTATGATTAATTTTATCCTTTATGTTTCATATGACCAAGTTATGTTTGTTGCTAATGTTTAAATCATTATTATCATTTTTTTTTTTCTTACATGGAAAAAATATTACCTGAATCTTATAGCATTTATCTTTTGTCCTATTTTCTTGCTTTCATCTGATAATTCTTATAACATCGGCTGAATCTTAAATAATCTTTATTTATTTCTGTTTTCTTAACTTATTTTAATCCACCACTTACTTTCCATGAAATTCAAAATATTTTGGAGTTACGAAATCATCATTTTGATAAATATTTTTCAAAAATTGGCAATATTTTTGATTTATACTTCAATGTTACAAAGCTTTGCTCATTGTGGAAATGCTTATAGAGTCAAATGCCTTATAATCTATAAATCCAAAACATAAAGTAATTTTTATTCATTGATCTTATCTAAACTTCTTTTGGTCTTCATGGGTTTGATGCATTGGTAGATTGGCAGACTCTGGAGTTCAAGGGTCCATATGCCATTGCCTAACTGTGACATTTTCTACACTTACATTTAATATAAATTTACAATTAATAATAATACAGCCATTAGATTATTTATTTTATTTTATAACTTCTCTTAATATTTGAGTATAGTCTGTAACACTAAAACCACTTTTAAATCCATTAGTTCTGAATCCAAAGTTCTCTTCATATGAATTATAATGATTTTGTATACAACTCACAGAAGACTATTAAACCTGCAGTTTATCTCTTTTTTTTAATTTTTTTTTAAATATTAATATCATTATCGGATTCCTTTAATCATTTTGGTACATTGTTTAATTTGGCTATTTGTCATATAATTTTGCCAACAATTTTCTTTTTCTTTAATTTTTTCTTTTTTTAAAAAATATCAATAACAATTCTATCATTTCCTGGAGTTTTCCATTCATTTTAAATTTAATTATATGTCTCACTTTTTTAATTTAAAATAGTATTCAATTCAAAGGATGCAATTATAATAGCTGTTTTGTTTTTTTGATCTTTATTATTATATAGTGCTTAATGAATTGTTCAACATACTTAGTGATGTCATCTTTTTAAAAAATATTAACGCCATATTTTTATAACTGAAACAACTTTCTGTTCACTACCATGATGTGTTATTTTTAAGATTTATTCTCTTCTTTATCTTTTCTTGTTAATTCACAGTTATATTTTTTATATCATCATTAACTTTTCTTGTTACAATTTTGCAAAAAAAAAAAAAAGATGAAATTTATCTAAATTACTTTATTTGAAAATTTACATTGTGATTTTCTTCATAAAGAAGGAAATCACAACGTAATTGTTCTTGGTACAGTATTTTATTAAATTTGCTCAAGTGAACTGTCTATCAATTTGTAATATTTCAATAAGATTTGCAAATTCTAGTTTAAATATTGTTGGCATTTCTGAACGTTGGGGATATCATATATTAGTTTATTGTCTTTCTTAACAACTTGTTTTTAATTTTGCATTAACTTTTATATATATAAAATATTAAACACAACCATTTTTAAATAGTAAATGCTGCTGTAGTAAATAATATACTATCCCATTTTAATATTCGTCAATATAATAACTATTTTCCTGTGTATAGCTTTTACTATTTAAAAATGATTGTATTTAACTTTACATATATATTCATGTTGTGATTTAGTGTATTACATACACAGACACACACATATATCTAAATATAACAGTAAACGCTCTTTTGACAATTGTTAATAATTCAGTTAACCGTAAAATAAAAAAAATACAATATTCGACAAATTAGTTTTTGTCTAGGAGAATTTAAAGATAACTAAAGGGTGACTGTGTACATGGAGGAGTGACTACATCCAAACTTATTTTTAATTGACAAATCTGTAATAATCATAAGCAATGATCAAATTGAACATACAAGTTTAAATACACATTCAATTATATTTCCTGACTACTACTCTCCTTTGCTTAATACTATTATTAAATTGACAATAATAAATCAGCTTGGGTTTGAATATGAGAAACAGCAAAATGATTAACAATAACTTTAATTAAAGAATATAATTATATGATAATAAAAAAATATATTTACATGTTTACAATTAAGAAAATTATATATGATCATGCATGAAAGGAAAAAAAATCTTTGTAACTTACAATAACTCTTTGAGGATAATTATAGAAAGTTCAGTTGATTACCTTAATATCTTTATGAGCTCACATATATATTTTGTATCTGTAAATGTGGGAATATGGCCATTAATCATTAAATTTTAATGTCTACTGGAAATATAATATTTAGCTTCTTTTGGTTCATTCCATGGCAATTTCCCATAAGAGTTTCCATTGCAATTCTGAGCAATTAAATTAAGGAAGATTAATTTATAGAAGTACATTTCCATGAGATAATCACTTTAAATGATAAGGGATTTTTTTGTAGCAAGTAAATGTCAATTTAAAACCAAATTAAAATTTATTCTATGTACATAACTTTTAATATTTTGTTATACATAATAAAGAAAAATATTTGTGTAAAAGCAATGCTTGTAAACTCAGATTTGAGGGTTGCAATATATATATTGAAACGATAACTTTCCAAGCCCCTATCGTTTCACCATCAAACCTAATGACACTCTCATCTGTGCTAAGTTCGAACCTATTTAAATGTTAATAAATATAAAATTCGTTCATGTCTGTATAAACAGTGTTTATATATTTACGTGCGAACCAACGCTATAATTAGATAGGATTAGTAAAATTATAGCGTCCTAAAGTTATTTAATATTTCTAAAAATGTTTATTATATTATTTAAGTTAAGAGTAAATTATTAATTTTGTTGTTTAATAGTGTAATTTCGTATGTGGATATATAATCTGTGCTATATAGAAGAAAGACATGATTTAAAATATGTAAAAGCCGTTATCTAAAAATACTATTAAATGTTTCTTTAAAATTGTTAAAAGATTTCTTGTTTTAAATATATTTCAGGGAAAAGTTTCTCGAAAATATATTTAAAAGCTATATAAAAATATGTTTGTAAATTATTTTTAATAAATATGTTAAAAATGTTTTCGTTTTAAAAAAATGTTAAAAGGTTGTTTTTAAATAGAAACAGTTTCTATTATATGTAAGATTAAAAATAAAAGCTGGTCAAGTAATTAAAAGATTTTTGATTGTAAACAAGTGTCATTAACGACCACAGCTGGAATTCGTAAAAAGTAAAACTAGTTGAAAATTTACTAATTAAAATCTCCTTAGATAAGAGTAAGTTATTTTAAAATCTAAATTGGACAATTGTTTGCAACGAAAAATCTTAATTATAATAATAGCTTATGGAATGTTTCTAACATAAGTTATCTAAGATCTGGATTATAAATTGAAAAATATTTAATTAAATTTAGTGAGTCTTGAGGCGGGAGATTCCGATAAGGAAAACATATAAATACTCTGTATTTTTAACAAGGAGATAGACAGCCATATTGTTAGTGAGAATTGCAGCCAGTCTTCACAATTGTTAAAGTTTAACATGTCCGGCTAAAAGCGGGCATCTTGTTGCTGTTACTCCGCGGGAGAACGGGGTTTCTCTCGTCGAAATGCCTAAACCACCATCATGCCGCTAGCAGAGATCAGTCTAACAGATTTGGAAAGATGATGCCGCCCAGTCAAACTAAACCAAACCAACAGCCAACAACTTGCAGTCCAGATAAAAATACCGGTACCGTTTTATTTTTCAAACCGCAGAGCTCTGTGTAATTCTGTGTAATTCTTTATGTAAATATATCTATATAAGTTAGCTAACTTTCTTTTAAAATAATGATAAAGCTAAATGTAATCAAAACTTAGAATCCATTTAATATTTTAAATATGTCAATTGCTATCAAAATTTAATGTGTTTAAGTTTAAATAATCTGACTTATTTATATTTTCCTTTCATTTAAAGTACATTATAAGCATCTAATTTAAAGTTATATCACTGCGGTTGTGTCTATATTTCTTTGCTTATTTTATTTTAAATGCTTATTATATTTTATATGCCAATATTTCGAAACAGTGGCACTTAATTTCATCTTTTTAAGAAGATATTTGAAAATCTTCGTGTAAATTGTTTATTGCGTCAACTTCTCTGCGCTGTTTCGGAATCCTATATTTTTTATTATTTAAATGATTTATTATGTGAAATGTGGCTCTGTTAATCAACCTTTTAAAAAAAAACTTAATTTGATAAGTTTATTTAAGAATTAAATTTAGCCTTGATCGTATTTATAAGTATATTTGACATTTAAATTCTTAAGTCCATAGAAATATACTTTCCCTCCTTAAATATTTATTATCTATAAGTAACTGAATAGATCGAACATGTAGTAATATCCCCTTTTAGTAGCATAGACATTTATTACCAGGCTATGCAAGAGTTGGTCCCAATTTGATAGAGCTAATATGCTATTAACTCATATTTCATAGTATGAAATATACTATTCTTTGCTTGGCGGATGTGATATTATTTTATAAAAATATTCTCGTTTTGCTGCTATACATAATATACATATCTCAAGATGGAGTCACGGCGTTGCCAGCACATCTTTTCTTATAGGGTAGAGCAGTAGCGAAGCCTGAGCCAAGGCCAGGTTAGCACGTAAGACCCCCGCCATTCCTGAACACAATGTTCCTTTCCACGCAGCATTGCGGTCGGTTACAGGGTACCGGCGTTTGTCGCAAGAACCCTGAAGTTATTTCATCCATCCGCAGAGCGACTTTTCCTATTATTGTTTACCTGTGCCATAGCGCATTGGTAAAATCTTATTTCAGCCAACTCTCCCACCTTAACATAATGCTTTCAGCATTCTGAAAATTATCTCTCGAAAGCCATGTTCGATCGATCATTACTTGAGCTGGTTTATGCGCTCGTTATTAAATTATAGTGTATATTTTAGTAAATGAATTCATGATCAAAGTTTAATATAATTATTTATATACCAGCCACAAATGTAATAGGATTTGTCTTATCGAGATTTATAGACATAACGTAGTGATTAATTATGTATCAATTGTAAACAATTCCTAAGATGGGCACATGTTAAACTCATCTATGAAATTTAATGATTACTTATGTAAAGTGATTTTGAATTACCAAATGTTTGTACATTCTGCGCTGAATGCTATTGTAAATAAGTGATATATATAGATATGAGTTGTAAATAAATATAGAATTAATTTAATGTATTTCGTTCTCTGTTTCGTTATTGATCTAATTCAATCCAATTCTAATTATCATTTATAGCCTATATATGTGAAAACTATGCATTAAGTTAAATTAAATTAGTGATATTTTAGTCAATGAAGAACCTTTCTTTGATTCATCAGAGTCTTATTGCTTCTCCGTGACCTATGTCGGCCGTGTGGAAAGAGGTATACTACGTGTAATTTCAAGGTGGTCATTCGTAGGGTCTTGAGTCTTGGAATCCTGGCTTACGAGTTGAAGTGTGGTTGGACTCGGGATGTCACAGTCCTAGTCTGGTCAGCTTCGGTCTCTTTGCTTGGATTCTGAATTCTGTTACGTGAATGTACAAACTTGACTGTTACAATATATATATAACGATCTATAAATTGAACGTGGAGTTTCATAATATAAAAATTTAAAAGCAGAAATTCAATCAACATAATTAATTGAGAAATTTAGTTTTTTTACTATCATTTTCAAGAAAATACGAACTCTGGTAATCATTATATAAATATTCTACATAAAATATTTTGTATGTTGATGTATAAATCAAATAATAATTGTTAAAATAAGTTCAGTTTTAAATCTAAAATAAGGACTATGCAGAAAATCAATTGGAAAATATATATATATATACACTGCTGATACTAATTAATAAAGTTCAAATAATTAACTTGCTTATCCTGAACAAAAGGAGGTGAATTGTCTATCATCTGCAAAAAAATAATTACTAAAATAGATTTATTAATCATATAATTTTGTAAATATTTGACTGTCATTTATTTGTTATATTATTGTGAATTAATAAAATAATTATACCATCAACAGATTGACATTTCCAATGTCTTCTTGGTGGTATGCTTCATGTTTTAGAAATATAAGTTTATAAATGAAAAACATCCTCATAAATCATATATACTTAGAAATAAAAATAAAGTAAAATAAATAGCAAGAATGAGAGCTTTTTTTTAATTGGATGATTATTACAACACCAATGGAAAAAAATAAATTAATAAATAAATTCTTTTTGATTGAACTACATTAATGAATTAATGTTAAGTCATCATAAATTATAAAATTTTGTTCTAAAATTTAAAATCTGTATTTGTAATTTTTAAAATATCACACAAGTTATGTACTACTGTATTTAACAAATTAATATAATTTTCTACTTCTTCTTTTCCTATGTATTGATTTCTACTTTAACATATCATACCATTTACACCTTTCTTAAAAGTATTGATAGAGTGTTTAAGAAAGATGTAAATGGTATGATTTAACAAACTACTACTATCATAATTTTTTTTTTTTACTGATGATAAATTTTTTTTGTATTCAATTAAATCGAAGTGCAATTTTATATACTTTGTTTTAAATAATTATATAAATATTTTATAAAAATAATCATAAATATTTATAAAACTCTGGAAAATATACAATTTTTTATGTATTACTAATAATAGTGGAAAAGGAATTTACAATTAATCTCCCAACTAATCTCGAAGATTGAGGACAAAGGAGCTACTGATCAGAGACCTTATTTATAGTGAGGATTAAAATCCTTGTAGTTTTTTTTGGGCAGTAGACTTTTGATTTTTTTAGATTTTTTTTATATTAATTAAATCAGTATATTTTAGTTCCAGTTTCTGCTGTCAAAACGAATGCAAATGCAAAGTAGTACTACAGATAGCTGGAGGGAGTGAAGGCTGAAATTTCTACTAGCATTATCTCCAAACAAAGTACTTTATATGTATTAATGAGTTAGTGAATTAAAAAATGTTATTTAAGGAAAATGTTATAATACTCTTAATATGTGAGTTATCTTAAGAGTTAAGTATGTGCTGTACAAAAAAGTAAATATTTTTAATATTTATGATGAAACAAACTTTCAGTTTGATTTTTTTTTTTAAGTAAATATTGTATATGCATATATTGTTTTTGATATCCATTGAATTCTTGTTTTAATTAGATAAATTCAAGACCCTAGATATAGGCCTCCATTGTTTTTTGAAATGTCATTTTTTTCACATCTATTATTGACAAATTACAATCCTGACACAATATTTATCTGCAGAGATTGTTTTTTTAAAATTTAAGTCAGAATTTTTGTTTTATTAAAAAAAATATTATAATAACACATATCTTCTCTTTTTTATAATTCTGATAAGTATTTGTTACTTTTTACTATAAAACTGATTTTGCTAGAAGTTTAAAATAGAGATTTTTTATTTTGTTTGCAACTTTATATTAAAAGTTCTTTTAGTTTAAAAGAAGAGATAATTGAAGCTATAAAATTTGTCCCAAGGAAATAAATGTCAATTTTTTTTATTATTTTTTGGGATAAGATTATTTATTTAAAATGAATCGAATGATTATGAATTAATATTCCGATATTTTAAATGCATGTAATTGATTGTATTAAAGTTATATATATATATTGTACTTTATGGGTACATATATATTATAACGGGATTTGACCGTTTTCCATATATATTTTACGCATATATGTAGTCTTGTACGATTGCGTGTATGTATATATAACGATACACGTATATGCGTAATGGTTTAAAAGAATATTTATTCTTAAATTATTCCATTTTATTGCCCCAGCATATTTATGAGCATCAATTTATGACCTCAAGCGCCAATCCCATATTTCTATAAGAATTATGCTGGGAGAACTGGAATACCAATATGGAAATGCCCCTGGACTAGCTCTGCTCAGGGCTGGTGGTAAAATTTACCGGCAGTAGATCTAACTCTCTCTTTTTTTTTTATTAAAAAAAAAAACTCATAACATAAAAACAAAACAAAAAAAACCATTCATTTTATATACATTTATTAGCTATGATATTTACGTATGTATAAAAAAAATATATTATTTACTTAAGTTAAATTAGTGTCTCTTTTCTCTTTTAAATCAAAGATTCATATCAGTTTTCTTTTTTTCTTTGTTTGCTCCTTTCTCTTTTTGCCAAAACTCCCACACACACAAATATGCTATTATATGTATTTTGCACCGAAGATTTAATTGGACTAATTTATACACTAATAAATTCCGTAGTAAATAGTTTGACCTCTCCGGGCAAAGAAAATAAATTTTTAAGTTCACAATTGTGTCAAATAAACAGTTTTCTCAAATTCGTGGAGTAAGCTTACTAAAAGTGACATATATAGATGTAATTAGAAAGAAAATACCTGGTTTCCCCGGGGAATTGATCGAATCCTCTTGGTGAAAATGGAATCTCCGGTCCTTTGTCGGTGAACAAACTTTGTTTTTTTTTTCTTTGAAGTTCGGGTTCCATGGCTAAAGTCTGTTTATTTATTTATTTTCTTTCTCTTCTGGCGATTCAATATTGTTGCTTATTGAGGCGAATTCTCCGGGCTTGACGTCCCTTCTCCGCTATCGGCAGCTGCTATACATTCGGGGGCAAAGGATTCGGACCCTCCACACGTTGAAGCCTCTACCCCAGCCTGACCATATTTTATCAAAATGTATATCACGTTGACCGTCCGCTTTCTTCTACCTCCAAACTTATACTCCTATAATTAATTTAATTTTTCTTTAATTATCAAACTTATCTTTCTTTTCACTCTTTTTTTTAATTATATTTCCATTCACATTCCATATGCCTTTGTTAAAATGCACCACAAAAGCTTTTTACACCTATTTCTTTCCAATTAATATTTAATTAGTATTAGACATTCCACGATTTTTATAATAATTACTTCCATTGTTCTGCAAAATTAGTCTTCCATCTTGATATTTAAAGTTCTTTTGTTGACTTAATATGTATATATTTAAAAGTTTATCAAACAAAATATTTTTTATTTTTATTTTGTGAATTTTTCATTTTTAATGGTTCAAAAACGCACTCACACATATACATAGCGATGTGTATAGCTGGGTTTGGCAAAAGAGAGAAAAAAATCAGAGCAAGTGTATAACCCCCCATACCTCTTCTATGAGTTCTTTTTAATTAAAATAACTAAATCAATTCTGTACAACCACGCAAATGACCATTGATTGTACATCAAACTGTAAATATTAATTTTGTTAGTAAAGTAATATATATTTTTAATAATACGTTAGTAATAAGATATATATATTTTTTAATAATGCGTTAAGTATACGAATACGTATTTGTCTAATTATCGCAACAGGGTTTGATTATACCTGCCCTGTTGCAATATATACACACATTTTGAATATAATAAATATGGAATGTTTTGAATTATAATATTTGAATTGAGTAGTAATTTATTATGTTAATAAGTATAAATTTGATTTAATATTTTGCAAAATCACATTTTTTCTTTTGTATCTAAACATAAATTCATTATAGTAGTTTTTTAAATGTTATAATTTATTCTTAAGATTTCATCTGGTGAATACATTCAAATGAGTGGTCGTGCTGGTCGTAGAGGTTTGGATGATCGTGGCATTGTCATACTTATGGTTGATGAAAAAATGAGCTCTGCTGTTGGCAAAAACTTAGTTAAGGTAAAGTTAATAATTATTAATTTTAAATACACAAATTGAAAAGTAATAAATATTTACTAATCATTTCTAGGCTTTTTTTATATTGATTTCTTTTTTTAAAAAAAATGTTTGATGAACTTATATTTATAATTCTATTTATGAATCAATTAATCTTATTTTTATATGTCTTAAATTTAAAAATACTTATTAAAATCTTAACTGGTTTTCTTAGCAACTTGAGTAAATGAAAATGTTTATATTTTTTTTTGCTTGGATTAATAATAAATGAAAATGCAGCTTCATTAATAATATAAGATTTAAAGTCAGAAATTCAATAATTGATAGAAAGATTTCAGAATGATTGGTGGATGAAGCTGCAAAAGAGATCAATCAATTTACTGATCGTGATCAATCAAGATTTTTTTACATATTGAAAATAGCATATGAATTTGAAAAACAATATAATATTATAATTTCAGTGAATAACACTTTTTTATGATAATGATATTTTGAACTATGGAGGAAATACTTTGATCTTATTTTCAATAATGATATAAGAATTTATATTATTGTATTTTATTATATATCCTTCCCATTAATTCATTTTAATTTAGACAGTTATCTAACTTGATGATTCTATATAGCAACATAGTAGTAGGAATAATAGCTTTACATATAACCAATTTATGGCAATATTTTTCATTTTCAAAATATGAAAGTTTTTACTTTACATGATGGAATGGGTATATTTGAGCTCAACATAGCTAATGAAAGTGAAACATGTACTATAAGTGTTTGAATTGTTTATTTTATGATACAGTAGATTTGGTAACTTTTAAAATATATTTAGTACTTTGTATTATAGAGAGCAGTAAATGTATTTTCATTGTTTATTATAGATAATTTTACTGTAAAATTATTATATTATTTATTATTAAGTAATTTTAATTAATATAGTCATTAAAATAGGTTATATAATTCTATCTGCCCTACTACATTATTTGTTTTAAATATAGTGTGCCTCATGATCTTGTAAAATAGTGACTTTTCAATTTGAAAATAAAATGTATTCCTTTATGTTGCTTATAAATAAAGCTACTAATATTGTGTTAATATATTTTTATTTTGAGCTACAGAGCCATTGATAAGCTGATTGTAAAAACATATCTCATGATTTTGAAATGCATTAGTGCTTATAATACTCAAGGGATATTTAATAGTTGGCACTAGAGAGAATAATAAACACTGAAACTCTTAAGTGGATCTAGAAAACAAATGATAGATATGAGAAAATACGAGTACACCTGGGTCTCGTTTTATGCAGATTATTTTAATGCGATTTTGAAGTTATGCGATTCATGTTTCTTCTTAATATCTTTCATATTTCACTATATTTATTAGATATCAAGAAATTTAAATTATTAATAACTTATTTTGACTTGAAATACTTTTTTTTTTTTTCAAAAATATAACGTTATATTAGCAACTAACGTGAATATGGCCTGAAGCTGTATTTAGAATATTAGCTTCTATGTATATAAGCTACTTATACTAATGAGTAAATAATAATAATAGATTTATATTTACATATAAAAATATCACAATAAATATTCAAAAATTTTAAACTTTTAAAACTTATTTTGTTAATTATAACAGAAATAAATAATTTTTTAGATTTTTAAAATAAATAATAACGAAGATTTTATTGATTTTATAAACTGAAAATAATCTTTCTAATGATAATCTATAATCTTTTTGTTTTGATTATGATCTCATTTTTTTAATATAGAAACAAAAAAACCATTAACACAGCTCAAGACTGAAAGTGGCGCTAGTTGTATGTCACATGACGAATCTGATTTCTTAACATTTCACAAACGAACGCATATTGTCAAATAGCCAAGTAACCGCTAATGATTAAAATATGTATGAAAAAATGTAAAATTAAATACTGTAGTTAATAAAAAAAGTAAAAAAAGTTTGTCTTGTATTATTTTTTTTCAAATATTTGTCATTTTTTATTAATTATACTTTATTTCCTTATTTTTTTAATGTGAATTTTAAAGTAATTTTTCCTTCTTGCTTTGCTTTTATGCAATTTCTGAAAATTACAACTCCTATCCCATTTTTCAAGGTAAGTTAAATCTATTTTTGTGCAATTTCTTTTGTGAGCATTTTCTGAGGACCCAGGTATATTGGAAACTCATTAAAAACTATAAATAAATAAATAAAAAAAGATTATTCAACAAAATATAGAGAGAGTAAAATTCAGATTTTATAATTATATCTATATTTAATAAATCTATCACTAAACATATATGTAAATGAAAGAAAGCAGACCAACTTCAGTGCGCTGCCAAATACAAATGTGTATACCCACTTTCATTGCCAGAAAACTCCAACAATAATACAGATCAATAGAAGTTGATCTTCTTTCTTTCATTTTTATACATATATAATTTTTATATAGTAAATAAATATATTTAAAAGGTTAATACAAAATACAGTGTTTAGATATATGCAGTCCTTTTATATTTTTCTTTCATAATTATTAATTATAATTTTACAAATAACAAAGCTTTTGTGAAAAGTTCATTATAGTCATTAAATATTAAGGTACTACTTACTAAAAAAAAAAAAATCTTTCATTAACATTTGTTTTATGCATATTTTACACTTCATTTCAAAGAATTTATCTTTGTAAAATTAAAACCTCTTACATGACCACTGTTATATTATACATGTGTGCATAAAATATGTGGTATAATGCAGCTATCCATAAAATTGAAAATTTCATTAATGCTTCAGGAGTCTCAGCAAAGTTTGCCAACTTTATGTTCAGCATCATTTTTATGTAACAATAAATATTTGTACAGTAATGAGAATAAAACAGTAAAGTATAATAAATCAATTGGATGGCAATGATATACATGAATATGCACCAAAGTTCTTGCAATGATTTAAGATTTAAAAATGATCTCTTATAATTGCCCTCAGAGTGTATCCAAATTACATTTAGTGCAAAGATAAGAAGAAGTATAAAGTTTTTTGGGTAGATCATTTCAATTTCTTTTTAAAAACTATCCATTCACAGAAATAGTGTGTTATGTCTATGATTTGTCAGAAATAGTTGTGGATAAATGCCAGTTTGATGAATAGTAAACTATCCACTACTTAAAATAAGTTGTATATTAATTTGAAAGATATAAATTTTACACGTAACTGTTATTTTTGAGATGGCAGTTGCTATTTTTTTTACTTGCTGTACTTTTTCTATGTATTGAATTATCAAATATTAACTTATTCAATCACATTTTTTTTTTTTTTTGCAATTTAAGTAAGAGCAACACAGATGGGTATTTTTTTTTACAAAATCTAAAATTTCCTTTGAAATGGCCTTAAGATATAAACTTAATTGGATAGTAATTCTTCAAATTTAAGAGAATTTTTAAAGTAATTACTGTAAATGATTACTAATTTAATAACAAATAAAAAAAATGCTACTCTGAAATTATATGCTTAAAGAAAATGAATATTATCCATTTGTGAAATAATAAGTGAAAAACAATTTTGTTTTGTGATACTAAAGAAAATTAGAATAAATTTTATTATTTAAAAATTTATTTCTTTGCACTTTTCACAATGATTTTTATTAATTGTTTTATTTCATCTATCTAGCAGTTTAGTTATACATTCATTTTTTATTATTTATATATTTTTTCTTTTAATGCACATTTTTATGTAAATTATATTTTAATATAATTAATATGTGTTTATATATATATACACACACACATATATATGTCACAGATACAGGAATCATTTAGTAGGCTCTGGGAGACATTTATTAACACTTGAGGGAGCCGTGGAACCACTACTGGAAATGCCAACTGATAAATTGAAAGAAAATATGAGTCAGTAATACAAATATTAATTTACTTATATGAAGCAATATTAATATAAAACTTGCACAGTTTTAATAAACAAGTAATAGATTTTAGTTCTTTCCTTAACGACATTTATTTGTATTAAGATGTTGTTTTAAGTTTCATAATAAAAATATAAATAGTGATAAGTTTCATTTTATTTTTGAAAAAAAAATCTCCAAACTCTGTTGTTTTTAAGTGATAAAAGTTAAATCTGAAGCATCCTTTTGTATAAGATGCTGTTTTTATTTCATTTGCATTTGTGAACTGTAGACTGAGAAAAATAAATAAATGTACAAACACTGCAGTTTTAATGAACGAGGAGTAGATTTTTTTTATTCCCCCTTAAACAACATTTGTATTAAAATGCTATTTTAGTAGGTAATCATTTAGTATTTTAATACAAATATTGTTTAATGGGTAGAAAATATTCTACTATTTGTTCATTAAAACACCAAAGCATTCGCATATATATTGTATCGGATTCGATCCGTTGACGATCACACTTACTCTGCAAGCTTGGTTTAGCTGGGTTTCAACCTTATTTATAATAAATTTATAATCTTATATTATAAATATGACGTGAACGAACCGGCACGATCGAGCAGAGTGGAGAATACTATTGATAGCAGAGCTGTCAATAATACCCACGATCAGACCGAGCTATGCAACGCATAATACGATCACATTTCCAGATCATGGCCCACCTCGACTGCTAGATTCAAACCCCTACTATCCAAACACTTTATTTGTTTCGGAGTAAACCCCGCCGCCAGCTAGTCTAAAACTAACATGTTTGATAGTAAGCCCATAATCCAGCACTCGAAAAATCCCTTAACTAGCTCAGTCTATTTTTTTAATTCAATTACAAGTTATTCCTTAACTAGTGGCAAAAAGAATTGACCGACAAAATAAAGCTTTAAGTTTAAAAGACAGTTTATTTTAATTAACACTAATTATTAAAGTTTTAAACTACTTTAGATATTTTTTAATTAACATAAACATTTAAGGTACTTATATATGACCACACACACACATTTTAAATACACATGAAAATATAATCTAACAACGTTAAATGACAAAGTATTAAATAGTATGATAAATATTAAATATAAGGCATTCAAACCAACACACACATCAATAGTTCTTTATGCATCGATTTTCCTTTACTAGTGACTCTGGAGGCTTTATGGATGGCAATGACTACTTTGAATTTATAAATGGAAATAAGAAAGTTATTAAATACCTAGGTTTTTGGAGTGTGGAGATTTTGGTTGTTTGCTTCCTGTGTTTCCAGTGTGTTTCTGAATTGTTTTATTACCAGCTGGCTGGTTTTTCACTTCTGCGGAGTATTCCTGTTGATTGACGATCCTGGTTACTTCTTTTACTAAGACTGAGGACGGTTATTTATTTTGTGGCACTATTATTATTAAAACAGTAGATACTCGGGCGGCTCTCACTTATTGGGCGGCTGTTACTTCATCTCAGGCAGAATACTGGTATTTGGACAAGGTTTGAAGTTCATCGTATGTTCCAATGAAGCTATTAACACTGCATGACTGATTGACGAATTGAACTCATATTGACTGATCAAAACTAAAACTTTTAGTTTGACGTTTCTAAAGCAAACCTCCCTCCTCTCTTTTAATTAATTAATTGTAACTTTATCAAAAACTCTTCGAATTTTAATTTTACGTTTACGAAAACAAACTGCAATAAAACTCTTAAACTTTTACATACTATTTCTTTTAACGAATAATTTTATTTCAATAATTTTTAAACAAATTATTAAATGTACCAACCACGATATTGGTACAATATATATATTTTTTCTCCAGCTCTACAGATTACGAATATAAATGCGATAAAAATATTTTAACACAAAAGATTGATCTAGATTTGAATTTTACCACTTACATTTTAACAGCAAAGTTTTTGGAGATTTTTTTTAAAAAAAATAAAATAAAACTTCTCACTAATTACATTTTATTATGAATATTAAAACAACATTTTAATACAGATAAATGTTTAGGGGAGAATTAAAATCTATGACCAATTTATTAAAACTATGAAAGTTTTATGTTAATATTGTTAAAGGAAGATGTGAAGAAAAAATCTAGCATTTGTTGATTAAAACTACATGTTTTATATTAATATTGCTATGTACAAGTAAATTATATTTATACAACTGATTCATATAATTTTTTTGCCATTTATTGTTTGGTATTTTCAATAATGGTTCCATGATTTCCCAAGTATCAATAAATATCTCTGAGTGCTACTAAATGATTATCACGTGTGTATATATCCTGTATATTATTATATTTTAGCATTAATGTTATTCATTAATCTGTTATGGAGAACTCATAATAAAAAATCTGCATATATAAAAGTATGAAAATAATTTTATATTTATTTAAATAAATGAGAAATAATGTAATATAATTGTATTTTACAGCTCTAAAGAAGATTGCTATCAAAATTGTCAAATAATTTAGTGTGAAGCATTGTGAAAAGGACAATAAAGTTAATTTTTTAGAAATGCATTTAACATGAATAGTGCATAAAGAATGGAGTATAAAATAGCTTAGAAAGCTTTATTGTTTTTTTTTTTTTGAAATATGATTGAATGAACACACAATATTAATACATATATTTGTAAATATGTTTTTTTTTACATTATTTTCTTTTCTTAAAAAAGTATTTGTTTAAGTTTGTAATTTTTAAATTAAATTGTATCATAGATATGATAAAAAATATGAGTTGTATACACACGTGCACGCATATTGAAAATTACTGTATATATTTAAGGACTTTGGAACAAAATATAGTAGATAAGTTTATCTCATTGTACTTATATGGAGTTAATTTCTGGTGTTAAAAATGAAGATGAATAATATAGGAATGATGAGTCCATATATGTATATAAAATTAAAGAAAATTTTGAGAATACTTTATATCAATCCTTTGCACTGAGAAATTCTGTTCATTAGCTTAATAATTCCATTTAAATTTTTTATAAAAGTCTACCAATAGTCACAGAAATTCTCTTTTCAAAAGAGGATTTTTATGTTTGTGGATGGAGACTTTTTTAAAGACTTTGAATTGAATGAGATTCTTTATTGAATAGAGAAATTTCTTAAATTAGAAGACTAGTACACAATATATCCTAAAAAAATTTTTAATTTATATTTTAATCATGATTGATCTAATATATATTGTATTGTCATTCATCAAAGGAAAATGCAATGCTGTAAATATAGCTCATCTGCATTTGACAGAAGGTATACTTGTTTCACAAGTAGAATTTTAGAGCTTCTGATTATGTTGCAATAGTTATCAGATAAAAGGAAAAAATAAAGATAAAAGATAAATGCAAAAAGAAAGTTAAAACCTTGTTCAATGGCATTTTTTAAAAAATAAAAAATTGAAATAAGTTTGAAGAAATTAGCAATAAATAAATACCTTGGTTAAATTATTGAATGATTTCTTTTGAGTATCTTAATTTTAAAAGGAAATATTATTTTGTATTTGCAAGGAAAAGTTTTTTTTAAAAAAATAAATGTGTTTTATTATTGTTTATTTATGGCTTGTTATGACTTAGACACTTAATGGTAGAATTATTTAGAGTTTGTAGGTAACATAGTTACATGTGGAAAGATCTATGTTAGGATTAACAAGGATAGATCAAAATTGAAATACTTGTACAAGAAAACAAATAGATATCACCATCATCATCATTAAAAAACATTGAGATTGAAATAGAACTGATCACATTGTTAGAAGGGATAGATGCCAAGAGATTATAAGATATTTAGAAAGATTTTGTAATATGGAAGAATAAAATAAGGTAAAAAAGCTATAATTTTGGAAAACTTAATTACATTTGGGAATATTTATTTTTTATTAGATTGTTAATAGTTGAAATAAATTCTAATTAACAATAAACACAGCAGTAAACATTTATATTAAATAGAGGCAGAAGAAAAGTTTTTCAAAAAATTGGCAATATACATAAATACTCTTTCCTCTGACTTTTTAATTAATCCTGAAAAGGTTTTTTAAAAAAATGAGTCTATTTATTCTTTGCTTTTTTGATTATGATTTCAAATTTATTAATACTGTGTTTATATTTGATTTAAGATATAATTTACACCTTTAATTTCACCATTTGTCAGAAGAACAGAAGCTTTAACAATAAATAGATCTGATTAAATGGATCCAATTCCTTGTTAATGACTTTATGTATTTATTGGCTACTTTTTAGAGGACTTGATTACTTCTGCTTATGTTTATATCTTGTATAGTTAAAAAAATTAATATATTACGAGTTTTGAAAAACACTATATAAATTCTCAAACTCTGAATCTCAGATGTAGAAACATTTTTCATAAAAGTTGACTTCCATTATTTAATTGAAATATCATTCATTTTTCTTAGGATTAATATTTACTGAGATATGTTATGATCATGTTTAATAATTGTTGGGTTTTTGTTATCAGAGTTTTGACCAGTGAGAGACAAAGAAAATTAAAAACAAACATATTTCTGTGTTTTGGAGATTCTTCATTTGACATTTTTTCTTATCATTAGAAAATCTGTTTTCACCTTTCTTCATTTATGATGGATCAAAATTTTGATAACTATTAAAAAGGAAAAATATTGAATGAAATGACTATCTATACACTCTTAGCATTTATTTTAGAAATTATCACAATACATTTTAAGATCATGATAGTTCTTAGGAGATGTAGATAATTTTTCTGTCTGTGGAGCAGAGTGAACATTTTCCAAAGTCTACTTGAATACAGATATTATGAGATAGGACATTTTAAAGAAATTGACTTGAGTAAGATGAGAGATAATTGATAAAAGAGGATTTGAATGAAATATGCTGCAATGGTTATGGAATGTTATGTAGAGATTCGAATCAATGTGAATGAAAAGATAAGGATGCAGAATTAAAAAAACATTTATTAATAATGGAGGATCCTTCAATGAAAGGGGCTGAGCATGTTTTAAAAAAGAAAAATTTTCAAATCTAAGGCCTTTCAGACATTTGCTTAATGTACTGAGTAAATTAATAAAAATGAAACTCAAGTTTGCAAATTAATCTTAACTTGTCTTCTAATAGTGTCTGATTTTTTTTAGTAAAATATTTTCTTTTGTTTAATTCTGTTAAATAATTCATATCTTTTTAAAATATTATTTTTGCAATTGTTTTTGTATCTTTGTGCTCAAATGATTATTTATTTTTTAGGGGCAAGCAGATGCATTGAACAGTGCTTTTCATTTGACCTATAACATGGTTTTGAACTTGTTAAGGGTTGAAGAAATCAATCCTGAGTATATGTTAGAAAGATCATTTTTTCAGTTTCAGAATTATTCCTCTATTCCTGACCTGTATAAAAGTATGCTTATTAGAATATTTTTTTAAGAAAAATTAAGCACTTTTTTTAAAAAAAGTTGTTAATATATATATATATGTTTTTTTTTTTTTTTTATAGAATTGCATCAACTTGAAGATGAATATGCAAAAACTAAAATCCCAAGAGAAGAAGAAGTTATGTCTTATTATAAAATTCGTCAGCAATTATTTCATTTAGGCCAAGAATTTCAAGCTTTTATTCATAATCCTATATATTTAGTACCTTTTTTACAACCAGGACGACTGGTGAAGGTAAATAAAATTTATAAATGTATATATACACACGCTTATGTTAAATACTTTCTGTTATAACCTTGATATAGATTTTTATTGTAGTCATATATTTCACTTAATTTTATTTAAGAAATATCTTTTCATTTATAAATTTTTTTTTTTTTAACTTTGATAATCGTGTACTAGATTTAAAAACATTGATATACAGTTTTTATTAAAAATATTGTATCATGTGAGTAGTTTTTGATTAAATATTGTGCAAGTTGTTTAAGCTGGATGTGGATGCAAGTGTGTTCTAATCAATTTTATTTGCAAGTAATACCTAATTTTGTAAAATAAATGTGATCTAATAATGCATTTTAAAATTATAAATTTAATATAATTGAAATTTATTTTTTTGGTTTTTTTTTTTAAGATAAAAAATGGTGATCTTGATTTTGGATGGGGTATTGTTGTCAATTTCCAAAAAAAAGTTGATCAGAATAAGGTAATGCATATATATATATTGGCATGTAATTTTTAATGAATTTTTATTAAATATGAGCTTATTAGCAAGATAGATAGATTTCACGTTCTAAAGACTTTCAGTGAGTGAATGATTCAGTTAATTTGTTTCTTACTAACATTAACTCTTAAAAATCTTTAGCAGATAGTGATGTTTTATACCATATTATATAAGTAATTATTTTATTGATAATTATGAAATTAAATATCTTGATATTATAAGTATAAATATATTTGCTACTTCTGTAGCAATAACATTATATATAATTAATTTGAAAATCTGTTTATAATACAGTTTCAGGAAGATAACATTAATTTTTAAAATAATGGCATGATAATTAAAAAGTTTAATAATATGCTAAAACAAAATAGGTCAGATTTTGGAATTAGCTTAATGTTAAATATTTAATTGTAATTTGAGATATAAAGTTATTTTTTTGAAATAAACACATAATTCTTTTTTTGTTCTGTATTTATTAATTATAGCAATAATGGATAAGAATTCAGATGTACAAATCTAGATTTCAAATAATATATAGATGCAGAAGTATTTATTTCCTAGTTAAATTAATTACCAATAATTAAAAATGTTAGAATCTTTATATATTATAGTTTTGTGTACAGTTTTATATTTATAAACTCAAGCTGATAATTATAAATATCTTATTTAAAATTATAGATATTCTTTTGTTAAGTCTATATGTTAAAAAAATAGTTGCATATATTAGAAGTTTTAAATTATATATATTAATTTTTATGTTATTCAGATATGTGTTAAATGGTCTTTAATTTATGCATGTATATAAATATCATCACTTTGTTTATTGAGGGGCGTAACTTCATTTTAAAGTAACAAAGATTTATATTTATTTATGTACATGATTATAGATCCTAAGTGAATTAATATTATTTATATAATTTATTAAATGATTGTAATGTTTTGACTTAATTTATTTCATTATTTTACTGCAAAATGGATGCATATTTTAAATATTCTAATTGTTTCAGTATTTCAATTTCTACATGGTATTATCAATTTAAATTTATCTACTTTTCTTTACACATACATAATATCTTAGATATATTTTAAAACTTTGATTTTTATTTAATACAATCCAACCAAATTAGTAAAAATACCAGAAAAAAGTTAAATGATGCCCAAGCTGCACTTCTGGCTGAACCAGTATTTTGGGATCATTTGCTTTCTCAGATGTCTATTCATTTATTTGAAACTTAAAAATTAAAAATAATAGTTCTAAATTGTGCATATATGTATATATTTAAAGGAAACATTGGGTAAAGACGTTTCATATGTAGTAGAAGCATTACTTTATCTTTCTCCTGACAGCATTAAAGATGTAAGAACTTCAGCTGTTAAACCATGCCCTCCTGATGAAAAAGGAGAAATGCAGGTAAAATTTTCTTCCATTTCTCTTTTTATTAGGCAATTTATTTATTGAATTTTTTTTTTTTCTTTTTAATTGAATTAAGCTTTTATTAAAATAAGGCTTTGTGTTAATATTTATGTTTGTGCATATAAATCTTTACTTAAAGAATAAAAACTTTAATAATGCTGTCTATACTTTTCAAATAATAATGTGAGATTTAATAATGGTTTTAAAATTTTATTCTATTCATTAAAACAGCAAATATCCGTTTTAATTGTATCTTCCAAAATTATATATTTTTTATATTTGATTTTAACAGGCAAGTTTTAGAATATGAATAGGAGAAAGAATCATAATCTTCTAGATGGAAAAAATATTGATAAAAGATAATTTTGCCAAAGAACCATTGTTAAGTTAAAGTAAACTTAGGCTAACATTATTACTAATGCAAAATATTAAAACTGTGGGTTATTGTTTTAAGACAATTAAGGACTGTGATTTGTTTGTAATAGAAGCATTTACAGGGTAATGACAATAAAGTGGCAATATTTAAATATACATTTGATAGAAAAGTGATTAAAAAAAAATTGATTCAACATTAATGAAAATTCATCATTGTCATTAGTTATTTGCCAAAAAACAATATCAAACCAAACTATTTTCTTCCAGATTTTCTGTTCTTTCAAAAATGTATTGTTGCCTCCTTATAAATCAAATTATTAACCTCTTTTTCTCAATCATTTACAGTCTTTTCTAATATATCTTATAAAAAATTTTGTCTTTAAATGCATGCCCAATTTAGTTCCAGTTTCATAATTTTCTCAGGCAAAAACATTTGTTTTTATTTGCTTTTTTTTTTTCATATGTTATAGCATCGGCCGGGATGCGTACCCACAACCGTCTGCAACCAACTACTTGCTTGCAAGGCAGCTGCGATGACCTCTTGGCTAACAACGCTTGACTATTGCTTTTTAATACTCATTTATATTGTAATTTATCTTTCCAATTTTTTTTTTCAGTTCTGTGAATTTGTGTTTCTAAAACCTCCAATCTTTTTACTTTTTTTAATTGTTCACATTTCTTTTCATGTTAAAGCTTTTTTTTTTTTTTGATTTCATTTCAATGTGCTGCAGTTAAGCTTAATTCTTATTGTTATATCTCTACTTTCATCATAAATTAATCATCTTTCCAAATATTTAAACATACTATCCATCTTTATTATTTTCTGTGTAATGTTTTCTCTTAATTTTTTTTTCTTTCAATTATTTTTATTAGCATTTAATTTATCCCAAACTTTGTAAAAGCACTGTTAATAGCTACATAAACATTTTATTATGTGCTTTCTCTTTATCTGTAAATAATATTATTTCATTAATATAATGATAGCTTCCAATGTTAATTCCATATTTATAAAAAACAATAATATATATTAAATAAACAGAACATAAAATTCTGTTTTATATTGTTTTTTTTTTTTTTAAATATTTCTTTTATAGGAAGGCCATTTAATCATATAAATATCTTTTTATTTATATACATTTCTTAGTTTTCTTATCACCCTATAACTTTCATTTTTAATAATATATATTCAATAACATAATCCAATTTTCTTTTTTAAAATCAATTAAATATTAACATATTTTTTTCTCTATAAATCTCATCATTTCAATAGCATTTTTTGAATCATCTTTTGTTATTCAAAACTGCTTTTAGAATAGGAACACGTCTAATCTATTAGGAATCTGTTTATAAGATCTTTAGAAACACTTTAATTGTATTAGAAATTATACTTTTTGGTCTAAAATCCTCAATTTCATTGAATTATACTTTTTGTATATTGGATCATAAATATTGGAAGAAAATTCCTGTAATCTCAACTTTTTTCTGTAATTTGCCAGTTTTTATTTTATTGCATAACCTATTTTATTCCATCTGTCTGATTTATATTTTCAATTAATATGAATGAAGCTAATATTGTTTTTACAGAAAACTACTCCAGAGAAGCATAAACTTTCTATCTGGTTAATGTTAAATAAAATAACTCTACGAAATCTGATTTAAATGTAACTAAAGTTGTTTTATACTAATAAAAAATTGCTAATTTTTTTAAAGAATAAAATTTTCTTTTTTGTCACTTACTTTTTGAAATAAAACATAAATTATATTTTTTAATTTTTTATTTTAGGTTGTCCCTTTTCTTATTCATCTTGTGGCAGCAGTAAGTGCCTTGAGAATTTATCTTCCTCATGATTTACGTCCCCGAGATAACAGAATGAGTACTTTAAAAGCACTACAGGTTGGTACATATTTTTGATTAATACAGATTATATATGTATATTGATAGATAATTTTGTAAAGTTTAATAACAAAGTATTAACAATGCATTCTAAACATATAGTTAAAAGATATAGTGAAATCTGATAATTTTTATTCTTATTAACACATCAGAATTTTAAATTGTGTTATTATATAACAAAATTTACATAAATAAAATTTGTAATTTTTTTTTTTTAAAAACATTATAACATGATTTTGTTAAAACACTTTATGCTGATTGAAAAAATCTCCCAAACTATCTAAATTGTCACAAACAAATAACAATTGTTATTGTATTATCTGATTTAGGGAAATAATGAATTAAATTGATACACAGAAATTAAAGATTTAAAATGATATATATAATCCCACTATAACATATTACACGTCACAGTTTGTACTTGCAAAATGAAATGTGACATAATAGATTTCTCACAATCGCTTGCATAATAGCCCTTTCACATGAAAAATATAATTTCTTGGGCTGACAAATTTAATCAAAATGTAACTGAACTAGTCTTTTGAAATACCTGCTTAGTTTTATTATGATGTATTAATTATATTTAAGTGCTAAAAATACAAGTTGTTGGTATTATTTTCAATTTTTGATGGTGTTAGTATGGATTTTTTTTTTTTTATGCAGACGAATACAATATTAAACATGTATGCACAAACTTTCAGGCAACATTTCAAAAACCTGTGCTGAAATTTAAGTAGATCTAGTGTCTTACCATCTTTTCTTACTCAAAATGATGCAAATTTGGGATCTCCCAAAGACAGAACATGAGGCAGTGGAGTTCTTCCAAAGTATGGGTATTCTACCCTTTTAAATTGCATTGGGATGTTATATATCGCAGAACTACCTTCTTTAAATAATTGTTTGCTAAAGCCTGCTGTTAATTTCTGCCATCGTTGTTGTATTTTTGAAACCACCAAATAACCACTGTTGAACTACCTTCTTTAATCTGCTGTTGTTAGTTAAGGGTGCTGCAGTCTTTTTGAAAAAAGCTTCTCTAAATAATTTTGCTCCAATAAGCCTCAAAATGTGAACATTCTTTTTAATGGTTTTTTTTATGCTGCAAACATCAAGTGCCTACTACAAATGCCGGACAACTCAGCCTGGAAGAAAATTGGTAATATTTTTTTACCGCAGATCTCTATAAATCTATTTTAAAAATTTATAATATTTGAATGATACGCCATAATTTCAAAGCAGAGAATACTTAATTTGATAAATTTTTGGGAAAGACAATTAGAAGTTCTCCGATGTAATATTCACATTGCTTTTTAGCTTATATAAATCGCTGCTTTGAAATCTGATCGCACAGGCATATTTGCAAATGTTGAAAGTCTTTTTTAAATATTGATGAAATTTAGTATATTTTTGATCGTGCGGGGGCGGGGGGGGTTGTTTGATATGTTAGACCAATTTCTGCTTTTATAATTTGTATTTTATAACTACTTTTATTTTTTAAATAGCTATGAGCTCGTTATCAATATTTAATTACTTAATAAGTATTAATCTGTCATTAAGGTTTGTCAGAGGAATTTTTTTTAAAAATGTACTGCATTCCCGCCATCTGCCATTAATGAAACTTCGTTAATTTTTTTGAGATTTAGTATTATAGTTTTTGTTTCATTTCATGGGCTTTCATTATAGTTTTTTTTCTTTTATTTCATAGGCTTTTGAAAATAGCATTCATGGTTTTTGTGTTTTTGTAATTTGCATTTTACTTATTTTTGATTGAATTCTTCATGCGGGGGTGGGGTGGGGAGAGATGTTGGTTTGATGTATTTTCACCGATTTCTGTTTTTGTAATTTGAATTTCATAGCGTTTTCTTTGATTTCTTTTTGAGTTGTATTTTAGAAGGATTTGTTCGATTTATTTTGGCCTAGGTGTTTTAATTTTTCGATTTCAGTGATATTTAGATAGAAATTTATCACTTGCAGGCTTCTTGGTGGTTCTTGATGGTACTGCAGCATCACCTAGCGGCCACAGTACACCTAACCAAGTAGTTGTAGTTGTATGATAAATTTTCTGCCCTAATTCTAGTGGTATTAGGCAGTAAGAATTGCAGTAATGAATTTATTCTAGCATTTCAGTATTAAGAACTGCATTGTAAATTTAAATAAACATTTTATATCATTATGATGCATAGTTTCATTATAAAAAAATAATTGCATTTAATCATTTTATAAGATTATTATTTTAAAAAGTAAAAAAAAAAAAATTCTGCAGACCAAAGATTATCATAGCACTTGTATTTATGAAAGATTTCAATAGTAATGAAAAAGTCACAATTTTTATATAAAAAGTAGTATTTATCTGTGCGTAAATAGATTATATTTCATGAGATGGCTTGAATTATATTTTCTTACTTTCTTTTTAGCAATAAATTGGAAATTGTTTAAATATTAAAAACATAGCTGTCAGTAATTTTAAAAGAATGTCACAAGTAATTCATTCTTATTATTTTATATTGACAGCCCTATCCAAGGATTTCCATTTTAAAATCCCAATTTTATCATTTCTACAATATTCCAGTTACTATCTTTATCTTTATCAGTGATAAGTGTTCTTATATAGTTTCTTTCAAAGTTAATACTTTTAATAACTTTAACTATCACTGCTGTATTGGTGTTAGTTTTATATTATTAACTTCAAGACAAGTTCATAGACATAAGTAATTTTTTGTTTTCAAAACAAATTGCAATTTTTTTCGGATATCTAATTAGTTTTCTCAATTACAGTACCCACTAAATTATTAAGCAATGTTATTATAAGTGTAATCTTCATAAAATTGATTTTACTGTTTATTATTTTGTATTTAGTTATTATTGATATTTGTCATTTTTAATGAAACATTAATTTTTATATGCTATGACATTATTTAAACAAATCCAAAAGTTGTGTATGGTTTAGCAAAGGATTGTGTTTGATCTTCATTTTCTCAAAACTTGTTTGATTTGCTTTCTCTTTTTTATAAGAATGGGAAAAGATTACCATAAAAATTTAGACTAAATTTTTCTTTTTGGAGATTGTTAATGCATATGTTTTAGAGTAATATATCATGGTCTAAAGTTACTGGAAATAATAATATTGGCTTTAAGCATTTAAATGATCTTCTCTTTGAATTTTGAATAACATATAGATTATTACAAATACTTTATTTAGATATAAAAATCACTATTAAAGAACTTGGGGTGTGGATTATATTATAGTTCGAAGGCAGAATCTAAAAGAACTTTATTACAAGAGCACTTATAGATATAGATTGCCAGACAAATTATAAATTAATATATTATTTTAAAGTTAAAGTGATAATGTCTTTAAAAAATTGAATTTTATTCCAAATGTATTGATAAAAAATTTACTTGTTCTTTAGAAGCATGCTATTATATAGATGTTGAACACAAATGGGCTTATTACTAAAGCATAAAATTTTCATAAAGAATACATTGTAGATGTGAGCTTGTATGTTTTTGGTTCATCAAAAAGAAAATTTTTTGACCAGGATTGAATAAGCTTGTGATTTTTTTTGTTTAACTCAATGATAAAATGAATAGGAGCAAATATTAATATTTTGTTCCATGTCTGTTGAGAAGTTAAGAATGATTGGTGGATTAAAACTGCAAAGAGGATTTGAATATTTCTGTTCATGATCATATATAAACTGTTCACATGGTCCTGATAAATATTTTAATTTTATTAAATCATTATATGGCATTGTCAATATGTTTTTAAAAAGGGGGTGATTTGAGGATTGGGTTGGGGAAGTTATTTTAATCTTGATTTGAGTAATTGTTCATGAATTCAAATGACTATATTTAATGACTATAATATTTGGAGAGAAAATATCCTGTTTGATGAAGTTAGAATCACTTTTTTACAATTTTAAAAATAGAAAAGCTGCAGATGCTGATGAAATCTTTGGAAATGTTTTTAAAAAAGTGCTAAATTTAAAACTATCAGAATTTTTTTTAAGGAATATATTGACACGTAATTTTACATCTTTCTTTAAGGCTGCTTGGATTTTTCTAATTTATAAAAATAAAGAGATAAAAATGTCTAATAATTATTGTGAAATATCATTATTAAAATATGTTACAGAAAAAGTACTGTCAAGAATTTTATTGGATCATAGGTGAAGATAATTAAAGTCCTAATATAGATCTGAGATTTTTTTTTTCCAGAAATGTGTTATGTGCAAAAATGTAACTTTCATATCACTTTAATGGAGTTACTGAAGAACGTTTTTATTGGCAATGTTTAATGTAGCTGGTTGTCCACAAGTTTGTTTACATTTTGCAAATGCTAAATGATGATATGACAATGTAGCATTATTACAAGTGGTGGAAAATCTAAAGTATTTGAACTAAAAACTGATATTAAATAGTAATGTATATTTCTATTTGTTTTCCATTTTTATGAAAGTGATTCTGTGAATCAAGCAGGCATTATGACAAAGTATATATGAACTTGGTAGTAAGGAGTGTAATTTGAAGGGATTATAAGATAAAATCAAGAATTTCATTTTCTTGATTGTTAGATTTACAACATGTTGATGATTATATTACTTTTGCTAATTCAAAGAAATGACATATAGAATATTCTCAAAGGATGATGTATAGAATGTTCTTGATATATTGAATGCAACTTATAAAGAATTTGATTAGTTTTAATGCTTATATAACTCTTATGCTTTATCAGCCAGTAATGGAAGAAAAATCTTAAGTTACTTTTAGCTTTCATGATTATCAACATGAGCATGTGGATCATTTTAAATATTTTGTTATATTTTTAGATAAAAAGACAGATTTTATTGCTGAAGTTCAGACAAATATATTGGTGCTATATTTGATAAGTTAAAAGATATAACTATTTCAACTAAATTATTTCTATACAGGGCTGTTATTCTCTGAAGTTTATGGGTAATTTCTTGTCAAAATATAAATATACTGAAAAAATTTGTTTGATTAACATGTTCTTCAGTTTGCTGATGTGATAATTGGGTACATAAAACAACAAAGAATTACAGACTTATTTAAGAAAAGTTTCACATTTAAACTTGAGCATGGTTTTCATAAAAAAAACAGATTTCTTTTGTTGTTCAGATTATCTCAAAAACAGTAGTAAAGAAGTGCCAGTTGTCGTCGATGAGCAGATATATCCCACTGGATGGCGCTGTTTTCACGCTAAAACACATAAAAATGCCGTTTCCACGGCCGACACCTTCGAACCTGCATTTTCTATAATACAACTTTTTTGTTGTGCTACAGATTGCAGGCCGCTATGTCGCGTCGCAGTACAGCATGTATGTTTTAAGCAGCAAATACATTTTGCGAATTCGCACAGTTTATAAAATGATTACGGCTTGGGGAGAGGGTGTGTTTTTTTTGAATTTGATGGAAATGTTGTTTTCATTGGATTTTTTTTTATTTATAAGTATTGAAATGTTCAGATTTTGTAAAGTAATAATTAACAGACTTTTTACACCGTAGTGTATTGAAGTTTTAAGTAGTAAATGTTGACGAGATATATGAATAAAGTTATTTGGAATTAGGTAACGAGTCAAGTAACGTACTGTTCGTAACATTCCACGAGACATTTTAAGATTGTACAGTGTGTATATTTTTGAAATAAAAAAAAAGCATTAACACAAAAATATCCAGTAAGAAAAGTACAATTAATTGTACACTGTTTTTTTAAATGTCATAAAAAGCATATATTATAAACATTTTATATATATATATTTGTCGTTGTTTAAAAAAGTTTTAGTTTCTTTCTTTTCTCCGACTACTGTTATTCTTTGTTGAATATAGTTTACGTTTATTGTTATCATTTATTTTATAGATGTTAGTAAAAAAAAAAATATTTACAAAAATACGATTTTGATATTTTTTATTTTAACCGTAAACCTAACCCTAAACCAACCCTAAAACTAACCCTAAACGTAAACGTAACAAGTTTTACTTTTAGTTATCATTCTATTTGAAATAAAAACTAGCGGTAAACAACAACAAAAAAAAAAGCCGTAACCCCAGTAAAAAAAAATCTCCGATAGAAAATGGATTTTTTCTAATAAAAAGAAAACTAAAAAAGACGAATCAAATTGTAATTTGTTTATTTTATTTTACATTTATTATTATCATTTAATTTGTATACGTTAATAAAAAATAATATTTAAAATTAAGTAATATTTAAAAAAGACGACTTTCTTTTTGTTTTTATTTTCGCATTACAAAAAACACATCAAAATGATTAAAATTAACGGCCCGTGAATGATCATATTTTATAATTTTAGCGTGAAAAGTGCGCCATCGAGTGGGATTTAGCAGCTATTCTACAAGAACCGAAGTGCCATATCAATTACTTTTTTGGAAAGATATGGCTATAATTAGAATAATGGAGAATTATAATTGGACTAATTATTAGTAATTGCTGCATGGATTGATTTGTATAATTTTTACAGAATTAGCATTTATTCTTTTTTGTAGTCATTTATTTTTTTCTGGACTTTGATGGTTATATTTGTATGTTTACAAGTTGGCTGCTATTGATGATTCTTATGGTTTCATAATAATTTCATTTATTTTATTTATTAGGAAGTTCAAAAAAGATTTTCTGATGGTATCCCATTATTGGATCCTATAGAAGACATGGGAATTAAAGATAAAGAATTAAAAGAAATAATAAAAGTAAGTTATTGGTTTAACTAATAATCTTATTTTTAAATCAAATTAAAAAATAACTAATGATAGTTTTTTGTTTTATGTATAATTTCTAATTTTATTTTAAAATTAATTTTGTTTCTGAAATATATATATATGTATAAGTAAAATAAACTTTGTATATATTGTAATTATAAAAGTTTTAAAAGGTAAAATAATATTTAAAAAGCTGTCTAAAGATATAAAATATATTATATTAATTGTTAACATCATGAAGTGTAAACCAATTTCTTTATTACAACCTAGTTGCAGTCCTGATCGTCTACTTATAACTAAAATGATATCTAAAAGAAGAAGTCTAAAAGAAAAGCTAAAGCTATTATTCTCATTTGGGATAATCATGAAAAAGAAAAGACAACTACATTTCTTCAAAGAAAGATGTATCTGCATTCACGTAAAAAAGCATTCATTTATTTATGTCAAATTAAATATTTTTATTAGTCATATATTAAAAATGAGAAACAAGTCTAAAATCTCTAGAAATAAATTTTTAAAATTGGTAAGAGTATTTTATTGTACTTTAAAAATAATGACTTAGTTAAGAGTGATAAGTCTAATGAACATTAATATTCTGTTTGAATTGAATAATTGATGTATGATAAATAATTTGAAAAATTTTGAAGAAGAAAATGTTTGGCATATATTTAATAAGGAATAAAAAAAGAGGACAGATAAAAGATGAATTAATATTTCTCATGTTTTAATAAAAGGTGAAATATTATATTATTATAAGAAAGGAACAGTGAAAAGGGAAAGGATAACCGAAAAAGTCTGTTTAACTTTTCAATAGTAGATGACAGTCCAGAAGATGATACACTATAATACTGAAAGTTAAATGAATTTATTCATAAGTATTTAAATATTACGAGATTAATAAGTAAGAGGAAAGTGAAGAAATAAATTGAAGTAAAATTATTGATGAATTAATTAAACACATTTTAAAGTTTTGTAATATGGAAAAAAATAATGTGAAAATGTATTGAGAAGATCTGATAAACTCTTTCGTTAATGTATTTTTCAAGAGTATAAATATGCGCATATAACTTTAAACTGGAACTTTTGTCTAGTTAGTGTTGTGATTGTGTGTCAAATATTTTGTTTGAATATACATGTCTTCTAGCAGAAAGAAGATATGAAAAGCACCCAATCTCACGAGGAATAGTGAACATCTATTGGGTTACCATAGTAGTATTAAACTAGGAATTAAATATGTTAATTAAAAAAAAAAACCAAAGAGAAAAGTATTTTAATTTCAATTTATTATTAATATTTTTTTTTGTTCGATATGAAATATAAATGCTAGGTAATATAGTTAGCAATAATTGAAATAATTTTTATACGCAATCTAGTATATAAGGTTAAAAGGTATTAATCTTATTATTATTCATTCTTGTTTAAAAAAAAAGAAGAAAAGAATGAAAAGTATGCTTAAAGATATGATGAGAGTATATATGAGTTATAACTTGAAAATGTGTGTGGGGTATAATATTTTAACTTTATATTTTATCTGATATATATTTGTAAAAATTGAGCGTGGTAAAATGGGTTGTATAAGTATTTCAAATTTATTATCATATTTGACAAGTGGAAAGAACTAATGGTGATAAATAAAAAGTTATAGGATTCTATGAAAATAATAATGAATATATTACAAAATGTAATGTTATTTATGAGAGTAAGAAAAGAGTGAATGTTAATGTAAAAAAAAAAAATCATGATCTCATTTGATATAAAAAAAATATCATATGGATGATGATAAAGGTAGACCATTTGTTTTGTAACATGATCTCAAATATGGATAGAAAAATATTTAATGGGAAGATTGGATTATATTATTGGTTTAGAGGTAGTATAATAACAGATACTGAAGACACAGTAGGGAAAGATGAATTGAAATTCCAGAATGGTATGTAAAAATATCATCCTGTAGAACTGATTGAATAGTTGAATGGGAGTAATCTTTGCAATATCCATAGAGTTTATTAGAGAGAGATGGGATCTTCTGCAAAGATATGAGTGTAATATATACCATAAGTGCTTGCTGTATAAGCCAGGGTAAAATTGGGGTAAGATCATTAGGGAAATGATTACCTGACAAAATATGACACCTCATAAATAAAGGAAACCTCCATCGCTCTATTATGATATAGTATTTTTGATAAAATCAGTTTCTTATCTATGAAGTTTTCGGGTAAATAAGAATATAGTAGGCATCGAAAATTGAATAAATATTTTAAGAACTTTATACTTTTTCCTTCTAAGTTTTGACAGATTAGCTTAAAAGTAGTAAGATCACATACAGAATAAATACTTTATATCTGAATAAATTAGATACCTGAGATCAAAGACAAACAGAAAATATAAGTGAGAGACAGAGAATGAATGTATAAAATAAATTACATTATATGAAAAACAATCCCTAATTTCACTATTCATTTTGAATACATTATAAATATTGTTTAATATATATTTTTTTGTAACATTACCACAGCAGCAATAATTTTTGTTGATAAGATTATAGTGCAATATTTTTATCAAATTTTGAATTTAAATATTATAATTTTATTAAAATATCTGGAGTTACAAAATATAAGATAAATAAGGAAAGATGACTAAGAAGATAACCACAAGATAACTCGTGAATTGTAAAACTGTATAATAATAGTATGAAAGCATACATGATGGTAAGAAGAACAAACTTATTATTTTAAAGAATTACATAATGAATATGGGGTGAAGGTTAAAATATAGAGAATAATTATTATGACTATCTGTGATGAATGTAAATAATTTTATTGTAAATTTATAAACAGTTAAATGATTATTTTGTTATGAATTATTTAACATAATGTAAATAGCTGTTTGTTTTTCATTATTATTGATGTAAATAAATGAAATTTTAATTTTGTACTAGTAATTTCATTGCATTTGAGAGTCATTTCCATCACAAGGTCATATCAATAAAGCGCATTATCAACATAGAATTATACATAACATATACTGATTACATGCTTTATCTGAAGAGTTATATTTAAGAATTTATAATTGATACATTAATTATCAATTGCTTTTAAATTATAACTATATTAAAGGGAATTTGCAGTTATTAGATATAAAAGAATCTTGAAGATTTATTTGAAAAGTCCTATTAAGTATTACAAAATGGAGAGCACATAATAGAAATTAATAGTATGTTTTAAGAATCACATTCTGATTTTGTAATCTAATTTTGAAATGTATGTTATATCATAAATTTAGAAGTATTACATTATTTCTGAGTACAAGTTACTGACCAAATGTATTTTAAGGTTTGTAATTCTGAAGGATCAAATTACAATGGGTGAATGCTAAGTAATTAAGAAATGTACTTAATCAAGTTAGACTTTGTAGATAATAGCTGTGTAATAAAGCTTTCAATTATAATAAAAATGAATATTCTATAGTGATTGTTATTAGTAAAATTAAATTAAATTGTTTAAGTGAAAGTAATGAGTAGATAGTGATTATTAATTTTCATGTCTTATTATTATAGTTGGATTAATTTTCAAATAGGTTAATCAAGCTTTGTAATAGTAAGTGTGATTTCATTTAAATGGTTGGATCCCAACAAAATCCCTCTTGCAATTCAATTATTTAATTATCAATCTAATTGTTATATTATATTTTAGAATAAAATGATTATAATCCCTGAGATAGCCATAGGATAGCATTGATTTTTTTAATTTAATGTAATTTTTGTTTTAATGTTATTATTTTGAGATTCTTAAATTATAGAAGTGTAGTTAAAGCATTATTTAAATCAAATATTGTGTTAGTCATTGTTTGTTGTGGGGATTTTCCTAATGATTGTAATATGATGGCAGTAGGAGAATTTTCACAATAGCAATGCCATTGTGGACTGTATTTTATATACTTTTCAATGTTA
>JAQFVV010007327.1:12253-106690 GCA_028023455.1 Epiperipatus broadwayi | reverse complement strand
AAAGGTTTGAAAGATTAAAGTTTTCAGTTGAAAAAATTTAGTTGAAAATAATAGAGATCTGAATTAAACAAATTTGTCCAAAAATAGCAGTGACGCTATCTCATGATTGGGCTAGCTAAAATTGATATAAAAAGCTGCCTGGAATTATTATTATGATGGTGAGGATGATTCAGATTTTTAGACTATTAAATTGAATGTTGAAAATATAAGAAATGGCTGGCTAGAAATTATATGTAGTTTAGAAAAATTATATGTATGTCCCATCTTTTTCCAGACCATCTAGGGAACTTCACATCAATGGATAGAAAGAAGATGTTGTGTCTAAAATAATATTCTACACCTTCAACTGACCAGAGAAATAAGATGTTTTTAATAGAAGGAAGAGAGCATTTACCTGCATTCGATAAAAGATGAATTAATCTACTGATAAATATTAATCATCAAGTCCAATTAATTGCTCCAGCAACTGATTTTAAACTCAAGAAAATTTATAAATGTGAAAACAACCACGTATTTCATCCACTGAGAATCGTACCATGATAGAAGAAAAGAAACATACAGATAATAATTTCCAAATTGTCCACTAAAGCAAATAACCTCAATAGAGTCATCATCAAATAGTTATAAGGCCTCAAGTAAGAGATTGTTCCACGTAAAAAATGGAAATGGTAGCTGCAGAAGTATAGACATTATACAAGACAAGTTTGAACCTTTGAATTCCCACAAACAAAAGATCAGTAATATATGACTTTTTATATCATTTTCATGGATATCATTCAAGGAAACATTTTAGCAATAAGTGGTATATTTTATTTAAAGAACTTTTAAAGACTATTCAGATCGATAAAACAAGAATGGTTTTGCCAATATTATCTCTTGAGCTTCATAAATGATCTTGAATGTATCAAATTATTTGTTTATTAATTTTAAGTTATGAAAAATATTAATGTAAAACAATTTTTTTTATGGTGTTATGATTTTAGTTTTAACTAATATATTATTATTTTAGTTTTAAATAACATTTTATTTATCATAGGGATAAAACATGCACATACATAATGTATATTTTTATATGTGTATAATTGTGAGTGAATGTCTGAGGTAACAAAGTAGTGTTAGAATATTAGATTATTTGGTTTCAAGTTAAGTATAGCATTTCAGAGGTAGAAGAGAGGGGGAGAAAATAATTTAAAACTTGTTTCTAAAACTTGTTCTTCTCAATTCTACTAACATTTTTTTTTTTTACATTCTATTTACATGTTAGATTTTTAAAGTATGTGCTAATGAGCAGATAATATTTTTTTCTTGAAATACTTTTCTCATGGAGTGAAAATGCATGGTCAATGTGAGTCCAACTTAATACAAAATACATTTGAAGGGAAAGGGGAAGAACTTGAAATTAATCTGAGGATTGTAATATAATCAATTATTATTATTATTATTATTATTATGTACATATTATCATATTTATATTATATATTATTATGTATTATTATATATTATGTATTATTATTATTATTATTATTATTATTATTATTATTATTATTATTATTATATTGTTTAGTTTTAGACTTTCTCCCATTTGTATAAAGATGAAAATATATATATGGATATTATTTTTTTGGAATTATGTTATATTATGCAAAAAGGATATCCCTTAAAATACTTAATTGTAAATTATTAGAGAAAAAATATAGTTAGTAATAAATTTGAACGTTTTCGAGGAACCGTGCCTCATACTCATAGCCTTCGTGAAAGAACGTTTTCGAGGAACCGTGCCTCATACTCATAGCCTTCGTGAAAATGTACTTGATATATGTAAATGAGAATATTCAAATGAGTTACTGTTAAGTAGCCCATTTTTTCGAAATGTCGAAGCACGTGTCTCTTCTGTTGATTGCATGGATGTCTCTGTTAATGTAGAATGCCTCTTTTATCTTTCTCCTGTAGTCGTTTGGTTCTGAGCATAAAATAACGGGGTTAGCGGGTATGAAATTGTGCCCTGATTGTTTAGTATGTTCAAAAAATGCAGAAGATGTACTGCTGTTTGTTTGGGCTCTATTGAAGGTGTACCGATGTTGAGCCAACCTGGTGTTAATTGTGGCTTTCGTTTCCCCATAATATGTGGCGTGGCATCCGGCCTGGGGGCAGGAAATGGAGTACACCACATGTGGGGTGAGCGCTGGATCAATGTAATCTTTGGAGTTATTGATCAACCTATTAGTGTTGGGTGGAGTTCTGAATATTATGCTGAATTTGTTGCTTAAGGTTTTCGTTAGTTTATTGGATATTTTAGGGATGTAGGGGACCGTTATTCTGGGTAGATTGGTGCGAGGCAATTTATCATCTATTGTGCTGTTAAATTTCATGACTTTCCTCCTAATAGTTTTGTATTTGAATCCTGCTGCTAGTAGGTCTTTAATGTAATTGTTTACATTTTCCTTCCTATGTGCTTCATATTTACACAAATGATGGTTTCTAAACAGAAATGCTTTAAGACCTGCGAATTTGTGCGATGCGGGTGATTTAGAATTAGGATGGATGCAGCTACGGATTTCAAATGGTTTAACAAGCATTTTGTAATCTATTGCGTGGCGGTCTCTTGACAAGGAAAGATCAAGATATTTGAGTTCGTTATTGTTTTCATATATGATAGAGAAAAATAGTTTAGTTGTGCTTTGTAATTCACGTTGTATATTTAAAATATTATTTTTAGATGCTATAATGAAAATATCATCTACATATCGTATATATATGAAGTCTGGGTTAGTGTTGAAATATTTTGGAATAATGGATTGTTCATATTTATTTAAGTATATACTGGATAAGACGCCACTGATAGGGAGGCCCATGGGCCAACCATCTTGCATTGTGTACCATTTATCTTCGAAAAGAGTGAAAATATGGGAGTCAAGCCATGTCAAGAAAGCCATAATGAATTTAATTCTCTCGTTAGGACAAGATATTCGCAGCAACTCTTCATGTATAATTTGGATGGATGCTTTTCTATTGATTGATCCATATAATTCTTTCACATCCATCGTGGCCATAACAGAGTTGTGAGAGATTTGAACGTTTTTAATTCTGGAAATGAATTGAAAAGATGAATTTATTGTGTATGAGCCAAAATTAAGGTAATCTATAATCAATTGATTAACCAATTTGGCTGTATCGAAATAGTGCACGCCAGCGAAATCCATCATTAATCTAAGCGGTTCGCCTGGTTTATGTTGTTTTGAATTGGCAAACATTCGGGGAGGTCTAGTGGCAGAAGGATAAATCCTGTAATACTCGGATTTAGTGATCCCTTTGTCCTTAAAAGTTCGAAGCACACCATTAATAAATTTATCTCGGTCGATTTTAATGTTAAAAGTGTTATCATGTACCAACTTTAATATTTTAATTTGGTCATGCATTTTATTTTTGTAATCGGTGTTGTTTAATAAAACAAAGCGATTGCCTTTGTCTTCTTTGAGACAAATGATGTTGTGTGTTTTAAAATATTGTTTAGTATTTAATACACTTTTATTCCATGCTTCGTCTTTTCTATCAACGAAATTGTTATTTAGTAATTTAGCTATGTCTGTGATAATAGCGTCTCTTTGTGTATTATTAATGAGAGATGCTTCGATGTCTGCTATTAATTCGCGCTTAGGGGATGTCCAACTTCCTCCTACATATTTAGGTCCGAGCGATAATATTTTCTTGATTTCGTATGGCGGAGTAGTTGAAGTTTTATTAACGAACGCGTCTATGTTAATGCCGCGGTGGTTTTTATTTTGTTTAATAGATAAGAAATGTATTTTATTTTCAAATTTTAATATTTGAAATCTCTCAGTTTTACGCAATTTATCTTGCATCCACTGGGGGATTACGTAGTTCGTTGTCATTTTGTTCCATCTAATTGTTTGCTTTTTGAAAGCGTCACTGCATCCGTGAGTTATGTGTGCCAAAAGTTGTTTCTGCAAATCATTTCTAATTTTAACATTATTGTAAATTGTTCTATTAATTTTCACCAAACAGGAGTTGGGTATGACGTTATAATCCTTGCCGATCTGAAGAAAGAAAGTCTCTGTTCGTATTTAATCTTCGAAATTCCGCAGTTTAAGATCTGTTTTTCTTGACCTCTATTCATTATGTAATAAATGTGGTTTTAATTTCTCCTTATTTGTAAAAATGAAAATACTTAATTGTAAATTATTAGAGAAAAAATATAGTTAGTAATAAATTTGAACGTTTTCGAGGAACCGTGCCTCATACTCATAGCCTTCGTGAAAGAACGTTAACAGTAACTCATTTGAATATTCTCATTTACATATATCAAGTACATTTTCACGAAGGCTATGAGTATGAGGCACGGTTCCTCGAAAACGTTCTTTCACGAAGGCTATGAGTATGAGGCACGGTTCCTCGAAAACGTTCAAATTTATTACTAACTATATTTTTCTCTAATAATTTACAATTAAGTATTTTCATTTTTACAAATAAGGAGAAATTAAAACCACATTTATTAATAAATAAAAGGAAATTTGTTTAAAAAAATAAATTTTTAAATATTAAGAAACGTTTAAAAAAAAGAGCTCTATTTTAAAAAATGCATTTATCTAAGGAAGAACAGTGAAAGTTAACTAAAAATATATATTATAATTATTCCATGTTTGAACCTAGGATTATAAATATAAAAAAATGTATTCAGCTGAATAATTTATTTTTTCAATGCAGGCTTATTATACTTATTATACGTATACTTATGCTACTCAGCTGAAGAATTTATTTTCCAAAGCCAACTTATATTTATGCTTATGATATTTAATTATTTTAATATTTAAAATTATCTTTAAAGATAAAAGAAAGTGAACATGTTTATATAAAGAACTACTGAATATTTTTGTTTTGGAAACCATTGCCATGTGTATAAATGTATTAATTGAAGCTTCGAATTCAGATAGATATCTTAACCTGGATAAATTGTCTACACATTATGTAATGGAAAAATCATCACAGAACTGAAATATGAACTTGAATTAATGTATTATTATTTTTTTATGGTCTGCTTTATTGGTTTTTAAAAAAATGAAACCGTAAAAATATTTATGCTATTAAATTTTTATGTAACACTTTTTGCATAAATATACAGGTAAACTAGGGTTATAATTTTAAAATGAAATAGGTTTATTTGAATGAACAAATGTTTCTTGCCATTCTTAAGTAGATTTAGTTTATTTATCAAGCATTACACTAGCTAGTTTCTATTTAATAATTTTATTATAGAGATTTAATATCACAGTCTTATTTTCATAAATGGGATGTTTTACTCAATTTTTATTTTAAATTTACTAAAGAATTTATCAGAGAGTATCCATTCATTTGTTTTATGAATGTTATATTAATAATAACTACAAATATTTTATATTTATTGAGAAGTAAATATTCTTGCATTTAAGTTACAATTTTAAAAGTCCATTAGTCACTATATTTTAGCATTTAATATTTTGTTATGTATGCATTGTGCCTTCCCTAGAATTTTATATGCTTTAAGTTTAAAGTATTTTCTACAGTAGTCAGTTGACACATAGTTTACTTGGTTGGTTCGAACATTGGATATACATTTTGTATTTTATAAATTTCTTGGAAATAACTTAGTTAGTTTAAGTGAAGTATATACCTTGCTATTAGTTAGAATTTGTTAGCCTCAAGAGTTAGGCTGTTTATAATTTTGGATATGCCTTATGGAGTCGAGAAAATCCTCCATCCTTATTGTATTGTATTTCTATGATTTGATAGTGCTTGTCCCCAAAAAGAGGGTATTGTATTGTATTTTTCAGTGATGACGATCACATTTATAAGCATTGGAAATCCCATGAGAGGATTGTGCTTTTCTGGTGTGTGTTCCTGTTCCCAGATGTACTGAAGATGAATTCCAGACATCTTAATTTTGCCTCATAGTTAGGTATTTTTGGAAGCCATCATATTCTTTTCCAGCTTTGAAGAGCCTAGTATCTTTATATTTTTTGCCTATCATTCATGATGACTTAATGCTAATTCCAGCACAGTAGGTGATGTTGCATTTGTTTTAGATTTGTGATGACAAGATATGCTTGTTTGAGGAAATGTATTTCTTCAGGTAGTTGAAGCTAATTTAAGGCTCATAGGTATATCAATGTTCGAATTGTGTTGCGATGATAGTTTATCAGGCACAAGCTAACCAACAATAAGTTATATTTATTTTAAAGTATATTAAATATGCATATGGTATAAGTGGCAATTCACACATAATAATTTAATATTTTCATCCAGAATTTCGCCGCTGGATTTGTAAGTCTGTTACATCACTATCTTTAAAACATTGAGGTAATAATTTTATGTGGACTAAAGTTATTTTTAAAAAAAAAAGTATAACTGATCTCTGATGAATGATTGTCCCATACACTTAAGTTAGTTTAATTTTAGTATTGGCTTAATCTGATTTAAAGATATATCTAGCTGTGATATTAGTTATATCCGTGAAACTAGTGATGATATTTTTAAAAAGTATTGTTGAATATGCTTACTCCAACTTAGCGTTTGTTGAGTGTAAAATTAAGCTTAGGGTTTTCAATATAAACATAGTTCTGTGTGTTATTCTGATTAGTAGATGACACAATAATATTATTAATTAGTCCAAATAATTATATAAAATCTTAGTGCAGTATTGGCACTGTTTGTATTCTACTACATTTATAAACATTTCTTCTCATTATTAATAAAACAAATTATTATTATTTCAAAAGTTTTGTTTGTTTGTTTTACTTTTATATGAAAATATATTATTGTCTTGGGTTCCAAGTTCACAAAATCTTAAAATTTTAAAGTTATTGAATCTTCAATTCAGAAATTCACAAGCATATTCTAAGTTAATTGAATCTAGTTGATACTGTCTTGAAAATTAAAAAAACTATGTTAAAGTAAATGATTCTCACATTGAATCATAAGTACAGATAATTGCATTATAGCAGATACATAATTAAATACTTAGTTAAAAGTTTATTTTTTTTTAATTATCAGTTTATCTTTCAGACTAAAGATTATGCAATATCAGATTAACAATATTAGTACTTTAGAAGAATAGTTTAATTAATATTATTTTAAAAGCTGCACATTATCTTATATTCACTGCCCATCATCTATCATCTTAAATCTCATATATTTAAAATATTCTAATCCATTTGCATTTGAGGTCTTTAGTGGTTGTCTGTGAGTATGGAAAGGCATTAAAAGTACCCTTGCTCTTTTCTTTGCTCGAGTAATATCTTAGATAATAGGCCATTATTAGTTTAAATTTAAACTGATTCATTAAGTTTTGTGAATTAATATTTGTTTTGTTTATTATTTGAAGATTGAACATATTATAATTATTTTATGGTCAGCTAAGATGTCACTTATTTCTTTATTAATCACAGTAATTCTTTGTTAGGCAATTTAACTTAAACTTTAATTTTACACAAGAGTTTTAGTTTTATAATCCCTGAGGTTATTTACTCTTGTTGTTTTAGTAAATATAATTCTGTAAGATAATCTTTTAAAGCAAAGCATCATTAATCTTATTCAGAGAATGTATGATCTATTGGTGGGACTAATATGGTAAGCATTGATTAGTGATTTTAGATAATCTTTTGTATGGTTTATTAAAATATCAATAAGCTGTAGTAGTTATAGTTCATCAATATTGGATTTGACCTTTATTTGATTATACATCTCTGGATCATCATCTCTTTTCTTTAAATTTATTGTAACCCCACTGAGCCGAGTCATTTAGAGTCTTATTTATAATTCATTTCATATCATTTCAACTTTATCCCATCTTCTTATATATTTCTTTCATATCTTTCTATCATCTCAGCCATTTAAAACATTTGTTAAAGGTTTCTTCTTATATTTACTCTTCGTCATTTCTTTCTATCATCTCATTTCATATTTCTCTCTCCTTTATCCCATCTTCTTCTTCTATATCTCTTTTATATCTTTCTATCATCTCAGCCATTAAAACATTCGTTAGCAGTTTCTTCTTATACCTCTTTTTCATATCTTTCTATCATCTCATTTCTCTTTCTCCTTTATTCCATCTTCTTCTTATACCTCTTTCATATCTTTCCCATCATCTCATTTCTTCTATCTCTCTCTCCATTATATATATCATTTCTATTACTTTTACCCATTTCTTTTCCCTCTCAATTCTTTTCTTTTCCATCATTTATTTTTACCATCATCATTTTTGCCTCCATTTCATTATTGTCATTATTTTATTTCTTTTTCTTCTTTTTTTCTCTCTTCCTCTTTCTCACACCCCCTCTAATTCTAGTAGGTTACAATTGGCCTCTCTCATTTCATTTTCATCTTTTATCTTTATCATTATCTCTCCTTTATTCCATTTTCTTCTTATCTCTCTCTCTCTTTATTTTATGAGGTTACAATATATATTAATATTGTATATCAATATGTCAATCCAAAAACTAATGAAGATAAAATAATTTGCAAAATGTAAAATAATTCATATGACTTAAATATTTAGATTATCTATAAATATAAAAAATAAATCATATCAGCAGGATTTGCTGTATATTGATGATATCTTTTTCCTTTTAAATATATTCAATACTATACATAATAATGCTCATGTCTGTAGCAAAAATAAAAGTAACTATGAACCTGAATAAAAGAAGTAACTATGAACCTATTTCATTGGAAGAGATTAAAATTTTCTGTCAAATTAGATATTAAAGCAAATACATAAGCATAAAGGAGTTTCTGTCAAATGAAAATAATCGTAGATTACAATAATTCAATGGAATAGATTGAAATGTTTGTAATTTTCAGATAGTAAATCAAAATATATAAGTAGCAAGGGGATTCTGCTCATTGAAAATATTTTAGATTCCTCTTTGAAACATTCAAGAAAATGAGAACAAATATTTCCACTGCATATGGATCTGTCATTGTATATGTTATTGTTATGTGATATTTATATGTATAAAGTAACACGCATAAGCTATTTTGATGAATTTATTGCTTTTATCCCGGGGCCTTTCTTTTAAAATTAAAATATCTGTTGAAATGTGTTGAAAGACACATAAATTTGGGTGTGGAATATTTTTTAGATAATTATAATCATGATATACAACAGTAAATTATGGTATTTATTCCCAAGAGATTAAAATTATTACTCCATGATAGCAGTTGGTAATGCTTTGCGTCTGGTGATGGTAAACTTGAGATAAGGAAGTTCAATGACAATATTTAATTTAGATATCTACAACTGCATATCACTTGACATAATTGGAAAACTGTCTAGGAGTAAATTCTGGACATTGTAAAGCTAGAAAATGAGTGACTTCATTCATGTACTTTAACACTAAAGCATAAATACTAAAATCACAAATGAATACACAATGAAAAAATAACATTGTGACGATTGATAGTATATCAATTTCACAGGCTAGATTATATATTTAAATTATTGGAAAATACCAAATGCAAAGAATTCAAGTTTATGTACCAATTAAGTTCTCATTTTGATAACAAAGTAGAGGATTTTAATATATATGTATAAAATGCTTTTAACCAAATCAAATATTTTAAAATTGTTATGGGAAACATTAATGCTTCAATTGGTAAGCAACTGTATGATGATAAATTTGATTATAATGACAGGACGGAGAGAGAATAAGTTAAAGGAAAACTATAATTTATGAATGCATTAAGAAAAATGCTATTGAAATGAACATAAAAACATACAAATTAAGGTAAAGCAGAATTGGATAATATTCTGACCAAATATAAGTATTTATTTAAATATTGCAATGTTCTCAATAGATTTACCTAAGTAAATGACTGTCAATTAGTGACATACATGTGTATATGTGAAAGCAGACAAATGAACACTATTAAAAAAAAATTGATATTCCCAACTTTCAGTAACCCTGCAATGAATTTAAATTGGAACTTAAAAATCAACCCAAAATATTATCAGACTTTAAATATAATTTAGATTGAACTATAGTGAATAAAGATGTGATATGATAGCCAATTTCCATCATCTATGGAGTAAATATTGAATGTGTAGAAAATGTTAACTTTATATCAACTTTTCTAATACCAACAACTTGTTAGTAATAACACAGAAATAGACAACATGAATTAGTAAATACCTAACATTTCAAGTAGCATTCTCCACTCTTCTTCAGGTGTTCCTGGCCTGCATAGTGACAGTATTGCATAGAAGTTGAACTTACACCTTTAGATTCTTGAATATTGAACTTAAGGCAAACACTCTAACCAACTGAACTATTCTTCCAAAGCTCAGTTGATTAGAGCATTGGCCTTAAATTCAATATTCAAGAATCTAATGCTGCGAGTTCAACTTCTATGTGAATACTGTCAGTGTGCATATCAGACAAGTAACACATGAAGAAGAGTGGAAAATACACTCAAAATGTTGTGTAATTACTAATCTGTGTTGTCTTTTGGTGTGTTATTGCTAACAAGTTGTTTGTATTTGAAAAGTTTAAATAAAGTTTAATATGCATTCATAAATGATGGAAATAGTCCAACATATCACAGTAATATATCATCATCCGAAACCTTCAGGTGAAATCAATAAACATATGCAAAACAGAAGGATTATAAAAGAAGGCAGTTTACCAATAGTGTAGTATAGTAAGACAATGCATGATAAAATGAAGTAATATGAAAACTTTTAAAAATAAACTATTAAAACAAATGAATATTTAGAGTTTTAAGAAATGATACAAAAAAGAATTAAAATAATATATATATATTTGTGAATTGGCAAGGAAACTTACAGAAAAGAAAAAGTCCAAATAGCATAAAACAACATCTGAATAATGGAAAACATTCATTTCAGCAACAAAAATAAAAGATTATTAACAAAAAGGAATGTCAGGAAATGTGTACAAAAGTTACAGAAAGACATGCTATAAAAAACAATCACACAAAGAATACTCTACATGATTGGAATTACTAAGTACTTTACATGAAAAGATAAAATAGGCAAATAAATCTATTAAGGAAAATTTTAGAAAAAGATGTAATTATTTTTGGTATTAGAAGTAATTTTTTTGATAAAGTTCATTGTTAAATATATAAGTAATAAAGATATAACAGATGATTGGAAGAATGTAGTTATCATTTAAAAAAGATAATAAACAAGATAAGTCTATCATGCTTTTATCAATTCTATATTAAATCTTTAGCAAGATACTTAGTTAATCTAAAGTGAACATTGGATTTGAAACAATACCCAAACGAAACAGATTTCAAGTTTTAAAAGTTAGAAAAGAATCAAGAAATTGCCATTATATTTTTTATTTATAGGTAAGAGAAATGCATTTCATTTTATAGGCATTTACATCAGTATTAAAATTTCTAATGATCAAAGAATAGAGACTGAAATAGAGCTGAGCTGAATATATTGTTAGAAAATGTACGTAATAATAGAAGGACAGTGTATGTTTAAAATTAGATTCTAATAATTGCAAAAGGTTTGAAAATTCACATGTGAAATGGATGAAGAAAATACAATGATATGGAAAAGTCTATGGATCAAAGAAACTGGATTAAATTTAGAAAGATCTTCATCTTACAGAGAATCAAAAATGTTTGAAAATGATGTTAAAGAATAACTCAAATAAATGCTGCAGTATTAACAGCATTTTTAGAATATAGATAGATATTAATTTGTTCGTGATGGTTAAACTAAAAAGAAATGATAGCTTTGCACTGATATAAAGATAAGAAAGTGTATAAATAATGAAGTATTTTTCATAAGTAACACAGAATCAAAGAGCATTCGGTAGAATGCACCTAGAAACATTCCAATTTAAAAGTACAGTAGCGTATTTCTGTTTTTGGCTACTTTATATATAATGGTTGCCTTTGACAATGTGCTCAGAATAAAAATATATTAAGAGTTTTGATTTTCTCAATACTTTCTCCAAATAGGTAGAAGTTTTAGTATTGCCTTTAACTCACTGCAATATCGTGAAATAATAAATACTATTTTCAGACAAGTATTTGAAAGGAATACCCTTTCAAACTACCTACGAAAATGACTGACACTCCTCTTAATTATTTTTAATTGTGCATAGATTATTTACATTTTGTCATTATGCAGCCATAAAATTTGTTGTAAACAGTGCATTTATAATTTCCAATGATTCAATTCATTTCAAATATAAAATAATGTCAATAATTGTTTACTTAAATGAATATATATTCTTGTGCATGTTTACTCGGAAAAACATGGTATGTAACACTACCCGATGCATTTTACATTTTCACATAAATTAGATTGGTGATATTTACCTTTAAAAAAATGACATATTATTTGACATGTCATATGTCTTTAAAACAGATAAAAAAAGTTGTTAGCTCAAAATACAATTCTTTTGATGATAGACAGGATTTCTTCAGCATTTGGCAATGTAAAATATGAAATGAAAAATGCCAAAGCACTTTGAAGATTTAATACTTCCAACTTATTTCAAATTAAAAACGGAGATGATAATTCCTTATTTATATGTTATATATGAATTAAGTAAATGCAGCAGTGAAATAAACCGATACCTGTATATATAACATAATAAATATACTTATGGTATTACTTAAATAAAAAAAACTACTTTCATTTGACAACACACTATCTTGCCTTCAAAACAGATCAAAAAATTGGTAGTTCAAAATATATTGTGAGGACTGTTACAAATTTTTTACTATTTGGCAATGTAACAAATAAAATGAAAATTACCCTAGCAGTTACATGTTTTAACACTAATTCACATTTTTTAAATATAAATAAAGATGGTAATTGTTTATTTACATATCATTTTTGAAGTAAGTAAATAAAGTTAGTAAGATATGAATTATATATTGAATCAGACAATCTTAGGTTAAGATTGAGCTTCATGGTTCTATCCACTTACCAAGTACTAACCTATGTTCAAACCTTATATCCCATTCCGCTCCTTTAGTCATGTATATATATTTTATGTATATATTTGAGATGCTTGCCCAAAAATTATAAAGTTTAATTTTTCAACATGTTTTTTTTATTGTTCTTTTTTATTAAAGTACATAGATGGGGCTCAAATATATATTATAGGAGCATACATACTAACAAAATATTAGTTTTATGAATATTTTATTATACATTGTTTATAAAACTTTTTCTCTTCTAAATTATTTTTTTTCTAATTAAACTGTATACTTTTATAAAGTCCAAGATGGAAGATGGTACCATTAATTGTCCAAAAATACTTAAAGCGGTGGAAATATAACATTGTTTTAATCTTGGGAATGAATTTTTAATTAAAGTTTTGACTTAAAATGAAATGGGAATTAAGATTAACGATTGTACTTTTGTTATAAATATTTTTGTCAAATCCATTTCCAATCTGGAAATAGATTCGAATTTATTTTTGAACAGTTATCTAATGGGTGCATCTTCAAAAACAATGAACAAAGTGAAGAAAGTTTAAGATTTTCTTTAAAGTTTCAGCTAGAAATAAAAAATTGAAGGCATTCTTCAAATACTTGAGAGGTGTATAAAATGGGCTAATTTTGAATGCCAAACAGATAGATACTATTGAGAGAACTCAGCAGTCAACATATTCCATGCTGCTCTGATTTTCAAAATAATGAGTGTAGAAAAACCAATTGCCCTTTCTGACCCTTGTGGGTCATCTACCACTACCGTACCATCATGATCCCATCAAATAAAGTAAAAGCCCAACCTGAGAACTTGAGAATGCTAATCATTAAGCTTGCTGTTACCTAAGAACTTGCATGGATTCTTTCAATTGTCCTGAGAAGCCGACTTTTTAAAATGGACTCTTAGGAAATTGTGCAAGGTAATTAATTATTATCATGCCGCCTGAAAGTAAATCTAGCCTAACTAATCTCATCAAAATTTCTTTCATGACTGATTTAAATTTGTGTCTACTCTAATATGTAAATTGCTCTCAAATAATTTTTATAAATCTAATTCTCTCTCGTATGGTGTAGCTTTCTTTATCTTTGGTGTGGGCAATTATTTATATGGAGTTATTACTTGATATTATTACAGTCAAATATCAGCCTTTCACGCTAATTGTGCATACGCTTTGCCAGTGTTAATAATAAATGAATACTTTCTCACCAATACAAGATATAGTATTTATGCAGGAATAAAAGGAATCTCTTATTCCTATGACTCAAACGCTTATATATGAGCAAATCTGAAGTACTGGCAAAGAAAGCGTGACAATGGAACAGTCATTTCACCGGCATCATTTATTCAGACATTATATATAGTAATTTAAAGTGACTGTTCCATCGTCACGCTTTCTTTGCCAGTACTTCAGATTTGCTCATATATAAGTGTTTGAGTCGTAGGAATAAGAGATTCCTTTTATTCCTGCATAAATACTATATCTTATATTGGTGAGAAAGTATTCATTTATTATTAACACTCACAAAGCGTATGCACAATTAGCATGAAAGGCTGATATTTGACTGTAATACAATTGTTTACATATGCTATATAAAATAAATGCTTATTTACTTAATATTATGTTAATATTATTTAGATCTAGTTTCTTTATTCCTGTCTTTCACTGACGATAGCAAATAGCTTGAAATCATGATCTGAAAGTGGAATTATAGTTAGAGATAGTGAATACTAACTACTCTGACGTTTATGTAAACGAAAATACGCTTGATAGGTGTTTTTGGTAGGACGCCATCTGTGGACATAAATACAAGCGTTAGCAAGTTTTTTAACTTGCATTTTTGTTTATCATAAATGTACCTTTGAGGTCTTTCTTGCAATGATATAGATTGCAGAGGCTTCTACTATGTGGTGATGCTGAACTGAGATCAGACCCATATAGCTATCTGGTTTGCTATGCTGAGTTTGAAGACATTACGTGTCTAAAAAATTCACGCTTGCAAGCTGAATAGAAATTGTTTCATAAACGCTCAGAGTTTGTATTTAGATCTAGTTTCTTTATTCCTGTCTTTCACTGACGATAGCAAATAGCTTGAAATCATGATCTGAAAGTGGAATTATAGTTAGAGATAGTGAATACTAACTACTCTGACGTTTATGTAAACGAAAATACGCTTGATAGGTGTTTTTGGTAGGACGCCATCTGTGGTGTGTGTTAATATTATGTGTATGCTTTTATTATTAACATCTTGCAAATCTCAAGCAATCTGATGAGCTGAATTTCTCAAAATCTTTCTTTTTAATTAAGCATCCATGAATTAAGGTTATTAATGCCCTCTTAAAATATAATGTATGATTAATTAATACGCTCGCCAGATTGTTTTTACAAGCCAACATTTTGTTTATCTTTTACTATAAAAATTGTTATTTGTCCAACTCCGAATACAATAAAGTAATTCTACCCAGGGTGAATCCAGAACTTAGGCCAATTAACACTCTGAAATCTTAAAATGTTATTTATTCAATTCTGAAAAAGTGACTTATTAGTTGTTTTCTATAACTGCTAGTTTTCTTTTATTTTTTCATACTCTTAAAATATCAAATATTTAAATATTCCAGTTATTATCAAAATCCACGAAGGTGGAATTGAATTATTTTAAATATCAGAAAAGGGTGTAAATTTTAATGTATATTTTAGTATTTCACTTATTAAATAAAATCTTATATATGTATATATGTTAAAGTGACATAGTGTATTATTTGTTTAAATTATGGCATTCAATCAAGGGTCATTTATTTTAAAGCAATAAATCCTATTCCATGTCATCAATAATATTGATCCATACTGCATTACTGACATTCGGAAACTTTTCGTGAATTTATATATATATTACGTGCTTCTAATCTGGGGGTTGCAACAAGATCGAACCCATAGATTTCTTCCCGTCCTATCCTGTGGATAGTTGAGCTTCCCAGGTCTACCCTTAGCATAAAAGGTCTCTGTGCATCAGTGATTACAGAATGCCTGGCCCATGCTATGCCTAACCACATTTCTCTAAGCACTGCCCTAAAGGGAGTCTTTGACTGTTTTATGTCCAGAAGCATGCTTTTTCTCTTTGATTTCTTCCCCATTGTGTCAGTACTGCTACTTCTTCATATTATTATTTCTTCTGCCTATGACCCAATTTTAATGCTATATTAAAATTGTGTTCTGCTCAAAAATATATATACTGTGACAGAATGGGTTCAAACCTAGTCACAAATAATATTAATCGGTATTTAAACATATATGTAGATGTAATATATATTTAATTTTTATTACATGGTGTTTACAAATACACAATGCGGGGGAGGGACTCTGTCATTATGAAATGATACATATGTGTGTGTGACAAATGTGTGTATGAATGGATTAAGTAGTTGAAAAGAGAGAAACAAGATTTTTGTTTCACATTTAAAAAAAACTAGAAGTTTTCCACAGAAATTTCACTTTCTTTTATGTACATTAAGACATGATAAAAGTTTTCACACATCAACCAAATCTGGTTAGTCACCATTGAAACAGGAAGTGAAATCAAAAAAAACTTCTAGAACAAATGGAGGGGGCTATAAAAGTCACCCATAGTGCATTTTGTCTTGGCACTGCAGAGTTACATCCGTGAACAGTAAATTGTAAATCCAGAATATTAAAACTTTTAAATATTTTTCTTACATAATGGTGGATCCAAAAGAAATGTCGGGGTAAGAACATACCGTTTCGGATTCAAATCCCTAATTCCAACCAACTGTAGCTGCCTCACCCAATAATATCAAGATGCCTTGGAATAAAATATAATTCCCAACATGAAACCAAGCTGAAACTCGTCAACCAACGGACATGAAGATCGGGAACCTTTGCATTGAATTACCTGTTATTACCTGTGATGAACGGAACTCTTTAAAATAAATAAATCTGCTTCTACTAATTCCCCGGAGAAAATTCATGTAAAAACTTTAAGTCCTGATTTTTTCTTTTCTTTTATGAGAAAGAAATTTTACCATTTATAATAAGTGAAGATGACAATCTAAGTTAATTTAATGAAATTTTCTTAAAGTCTTATTTAATTGAAGACATAAATAACATAATTATTGTCGGAGGTCCTGTGAAATAAACTTTTCTTAGTCTCGACCTTCACTACTTGATTTGTGTGTCATAAATCTATTGGAAAGAATGGTGTATGTATGTGTATCGAAATGACAGAGTAGTAATTAATTTTTTTTATTTATTTATTATATTAAATATAGAAAGAAAAGTAGAGTGTTGAATTATTTATTTATCTAAAAATCAAAGAATAATAATGATTGTTAGAAGTTTTTAATAAAACTAATTTGATAATGAAACTCAAACAAATCTTATTGTGATATTTATTTGCAGATCCATTTTTTTATGTATTTCAACCCCATTCGTAGCTACTCCCGGCTGTGACACCACCCAACCATGAGACTGAACAAGCTGATGATCAAAACCTCTACCACGTTACATAAGAGAGTGTTCTTGTTGGTAATATATTCACTTCGCGTAATTCTTATATTCGTTTAAGTTTGGTGCTTGGAGTCCTTCGGATACCATAAATACGCGTTGGGCATATATTAGTTATGAGAATGAATCCAGAAGTTTTCAATAACAATATTTAAGTCAAAACCATTTTAATTAAATATAAATACGTAGGCACATATGTTTTCTATATCGTAGATATATATTCGGTAGTGTACTCTATCTAGTGAGAGGTATGGGTTTTGTTACAATGGTTTCCAACATGGGGCTTCGAAAAGAAGTAGAGGGGAATGGGGAAAGTTAGGAGATTTCAGAAATGTGTTAACAAAGTGATATTTGTTTATATTAATATGGGAAAAGCGTTTATATTTTTAAATAGATAATTCTAACACAAATCACTTTAAATAGATTAAAGTACATTTGTTTTGTATATATATCACTCAAATAAGTTTAAATAAATTAAAATACATTTGCTTGTTTTTTTTAATCCATTAACAAAGCAATATTTAGTTATATTATTACGGGAGAACAAATGCAAATCACTTTAAATAGATTAAAGTACATTGTTTTGCATATATATATATATATATCGCTGGAATCATTTTAAATAAAGAAAATGCAATAGACCAAGAATAGGTAATCTGTGGTTTTTGTTGGTCGATTGGGCAGGTTTCAATAATTAAATAGATAGGGAAATTATAGTAGAGGCTAACAATAAAGCAGTGCAGTGTGTTGGGGTTGGGGAAGGGAGTCCGAAACATCCAACCAGAAATAGAAAACCCAAAGAAATAAACGAAAATAATATATAAGGATGAGAGATGGAGAAGGAAATGAGATGATTAAAATAGATATTCAAAGGGAAAAGCCTGGGGAACATCTAAAAGGCTTAAAAAAACACTTTCACAGAAATGAGATGGGGGAACGTGTTAAAATAAGTGGCCCACAGCCACCTGCAGGAGCATACCTGAGATTGGTGGGATCACTAATGATGAAGCCAAAGACATTTGGAGAGTATGAAAGTGCTATACACAAAATATTCTGGAGTGAGGAACTTCAGGAATGGATCAAAGCCCATATCATCCAGAAAAGGTTTCAGGAGGAAGGGGAAGAGACATATGTTCTGTTCTTCAGATGTCAGGTTGCACAACTGAGGAAATTGGAGGCATGTAATTTGTCAAAAAAACACATTTCAAAGATTGTATACAGAAATCTGCCAAGTGAAGTAATGATAAGCATAGGGTACACATCAAGGAAAAATATAAAGGAGGTTGATAGAACACAAACAATTAGAGATAAGTGAACAGTGGTGGAAGGAAATGAAAGAGAAAAACTGGGATCGGAAGAAGGAAGAGAGGTGCATGGGAAATCTGATATGTTCTGATAAAAAATGGATTCCAAAATATGCAAATGTGGGCTGTCCAAAAATCGAAATACAGATTGCTGGGAGGCAAACTGAGGCATTGGTGGATTCTGGCAGCCAAATCTCTGTGATTTCTGATGAATTGTATACACAAATCATTGGCTGACCAGCATACGCACCCTACCTATTACACCAATCCAAATCAGGATGGCAAATAATAAAATGGCTAGGGTTGAACCCAGGTATGGATGGATCTTCATATCAATGGAGAATCATTTCCTCACATCTTTCTAATTATGAAAGATCTGATACATGACATTGATAGGAACAGATTTCTTGAAATGGTATCGAAGTGCAGTAGATTTTAAAACCAGTTGGTTGACATGTGAAGGGGAAGCCACCAAGTTTATTACAGCACTGTTAGGTCAATCAATAGGAGTAATCCAGACAGAAGGGAAAGAGACCAAGATTGAAGAGAAAAAGTACACCCTGAAAATGGGACCAAGAACAGGAGAGGGCTCTCGAAAACATAAAGGAGGGATTTACTAGACAAGTTATGCTTTATTTTCCAGATTTTACCAAACCATTTGTGGTACAAACATATAGCAGTGGGTATGGTTTGGGGGCTACACTGTCCCAAATGCAAGAGGAAAATCAAATGAGAGTGCTGTATTTTATCAGCAGATTACTAAAGGGGCCCGAATTAAATTACTCCACTAAGGAAAAAGAAGTGCTGGCCATCATCTGGGCATTCCAGAAGTTTCATCCATTTTTGTTAGGGGCAGAAGTCATCATAAGAACTGATCATAAGAGCCTGGAATTTATAAATCATAGCTACCTTACTAACTGCCGGCTGATCCATTGGAGCTTGCTGTTGCAGGAGTATAATTATACCATCCAATATTGTAAAAGACCAGAGAATATTGTAGCCGTTATTTTGAGTCAGAATCCATCTGGTCATCATTCTGATTATCCGGGTGTGGAGAACTTGTATATTGCCAGTATGGATATAGAAAGGAACAATAGGGTTGAAGAGGACCTGGCTCATTTGGAAGATTGGCAGCATCAGGATGAACAATTGAAGGAGATAATCAAGCAAATGGGAAAAGGAACAAATGGTGAGAGCTCAAAGAAGACAGGAAAGGAAACCAGGTGCCGGCTCCATAAAAATATTTTAAAGTACCAGACACATGATGATCCAGAGCAGTGGAAACCAGTTATACCTCCCACATTGTGGAAAGAGGTGACCAACTATGTACACCAACTATACGGCCATTATAGTGCTTTGAAAACGGAGCATTTGGTTCGAAAGTGGTTCTACTGGCCTAACATCCACGCATCAGTCATAAACATGTTGAGGGATTGTGAAAGTTGTCAGAGAACCAAACCAGCAAACCGAAATTATACAGCTCCCATGCTGTGGATAATACCAAATAGACCACAAGAAATGATAGCATTAGATTTTTGCCGCCCTCTGCCGGCATTCAATAAAAAAATATCTCCTTGTCACGTACAATTTGTTTTCAAAATATGTGTCGGCATATCCTATCGTGCAGGCAAATGCAAAGAATGCCATCAAAATGCTAGAAGGCCGACATTTTACCAAGACTGGAAAACCCAAGAGCATATTATCTGACCATGGTACTCCTTTCATGTCCAATGAATAGCACAAGTGGACCCAACAACAGGGGATTAAACATAATTTTACCTCCATCAGGAACCTGCAATCCAACTTTACAAATGAGTAATGAGGGAGTTGGGGTGTTTGTTTCGCACATATACGAGCACAAATCATAAAGACTGGGTTAAATGGACTCCTCAAGTAGTGGATTTCATAAACTGGAACATAAACGAATCTAGCAGTTTTGCCTCCAATTTGGACAGCACATACCATGTCGGATAAAGACCTTTGTATCTGGGATGGAAGAACCACCTATTGACAAGAGAGTGACCAGGATAGAGCACATCAGACCTTACAGCACGCGAGCCATCAAAGTGAGATATAGGGTACCATATTTAAAGCAGGGGATAGAGTCATGGTTAAAACCCCTCACGTCAGCAATTTGGGTAGGTTTGTATGCCGAAGATTTTGCAACCTATATCAAATATAATTTTTCAAATGTATTTTGGTTTCACAACTGAAATGGGGTGAAAATAGTTTTCTTATATTTATATAATGAATCCCAGAATGACTCCCTGAAATCTATGTTAGTTACCATGTTTCAGAATTATAAACCAAAAAATTAAAAAAAAAATTATGAACTCTTTCTAATAAGTGATTGGCATCTTAATCATACCCCCCAAAGATGTGTGTTATATGTCTATCTACTATTTAATTGATAAAAAAGCATATGAGAAATAATAGCATGAATGACAATGTGTAATTATTTACTGTTTAGTAGGCCGCTCATTCACGCACATCGTATTGTATATAACCAACCTATTATATATTAAACAATTTTTTTATTGTCTAATTTATTTGAGTAGTTCGATTTTTTTCCCTCCACTTCCACACATACAACCATGTGTCTCCATATTTTAGTTTAGTTATAATGTAAGTAATAAGTCTCATGGTCTTCTCCAGTCTGCTAGTGGGCCGGACTTAGAATTAAATTCTCGTGTGCCATCACTATTATATTGTTCATTAGGTGTTTGATCTGGTGCTTGTGAAAAGGATTTGAATCCAGGTTGGTCCCTGACCTAAATCTTAGGCTTCACTGGGTTTAAAGCCCATTTCATTGAGTTCCAGCTCATGTTAGATGGATCAACATGTTTTCACTGGTACAATATTTAAATTAAATAACATATAATCCAGTATACAGAATTATACTTTAAACATTGTATCAGTTTTTGAATAAGCACCTCATTATACTATATTGTACATGCACTGATGGTACAAGTATATTAAACTTGTGTAATACTGGTATTTTTTTCCCCAAAAAGATTAATCTAAAAAAAGTATATAATAACTTATAATAATAAATTATGTAAATTAGCATAGCTAATAAAAAGACTAGGAGATTCTTAATGCGCAGCAGTCAGTTAGAGGAAAACAAAAAAATGGCTGCCAAAATGCTGAACAATAATAGTTTTAGTAAATTGCTTAATGTAAAAATTCAGATGGAAAGAAATTCATATAGACTTTAATTAAAAGAGTAAATAAACTATTAGAAGATTAATGAACTGTGTAATTGTTTGGCAGTGTGGAAAAAGTAAAAAAATATATGAAATTCCCAAAAGTTAATGGGATTAATTATTGTTAGTAAAATAATTTTATTGCATATGCTATATTGTTTAATAATGACTCAGCAAAGAGAAATAAACTTGCTGATATTTATTAATGTTTTGTTAGTATTTATTTATTTTCACTAACACTGTTGGGATTAAAGTCTCCTGTGAACATAGCAGATGGTGAATGATTTTAAAAACTTGCATAGTGCATTAAATAAAAAAAAAAAATATGTTTGTGAAGAAATAAGTGATAAACAAAAATGAGTTTCCATTCATAATGTGGGAGAATTTAACATTACTAATACCTCAGAGTGGAATATATACCATTATATGAAGATCAAAAATTGAAGAAGAAAAGCTTAATGTTTCAACACTTGCTTTTGCCAGTAGTGGTGTTCTACATAGTGCTAAGCAATTATGCAATCCCAAGATTCCAGAAATTGGACTAAACAGTGAATTGGTACAAAATCAGTAAATATTTCCAGGCAACGGTACTTAAAAGAATAGCCCATTTGCATTTTCAAATGAAAAAACAATTACCTTGAGAGAATTATCAAGATTACATGGTGCACATTGGCCAAACACTGTCAATTTGGGGCAGATTTAGATAACATATTCCTGTATCAACTACTATATGGGATGTCAGACAACAATTTTAGGAAAACTCTACCATGTAAAGTGGATATAACATATAGAACAGCTATGATAAAATATATAGTGCATGAGATAATGACTAATAACGCATCTAAATGTCAAAATATAACAAATGAATTTAAAAATACAACAAATGTATTGTAACAATCATATTTGTTCATTCACGCAACAAAATCCAAACTTTTGGCAAATTATACCAAGTCTGATCTAGATAAGGGGATGAGACCTCAAATCTGATCACACATCAACTCCACCAATGCTCCAAGATATAATACCCTATGAATGACATATATAAGGCCACACTCACACTCCTTTAGTTCACATGCCAGCAGTAGCAAAGGGTGAAGCAAGAGATTCAGGGAGTAATAATGAAATCACCACTAAATTAATACAACACACAAATATATAGCTGACTCGATAGTGCATGTATTAATAATTAATGCTAAGAAGAATAAATTTGTATAGAATTTGCTAATGAATTGCGAATAAACAGTTATGAGTTTTAAATATTTAATTATTAAAATATACGATAAATAATGAAAAACATATGTGCATTAGAATTTACACATACACACAGGTGTTTACAGGGACGAGTGGGTTTAACATTGATATCTACAGTTTACCATCATGCCTTAATTATGGTATGCCATCCCTATGAGGTTTTCTAATAGCTAAATCTTACAAGAATGATAACATTAAATATAACTTATTTATTAATATTATGTAATGAGCAATAAATGTGCTCCCTATGCAGATCATTTATATAAACTAGATCTGGAGTTCAGATCAATGAACTGAATAATATAAAGGAAGACGAACTAGTGATTTGCAGCATAGCTTCCAAGACTATGGTACTACATAAACTAGATAAGGGGTGTGGCTCAAATGTGCAATTACTCATGGGATTCAGTACCAAGTATTCAGTTACCATGGACCATACAATAAAATATAAGAACATTTAGTTCAGGTGATCAGAGAAACTTAATATACATTTCTGGACCCTCGTATTCCAGTTCTAAGAGAGCTGAATGTACTAGCAGCTTAATACACAGTTCTGGACTGACATGTTCCAGGTCTAAAAGAGGGCTGTCCGAACAAATAATAATGGGGTGGCCCTTAAAATCAAACCCCATTTTAAGAAATATCTTTATAGCAAGGCGTATAGCACATATGTTTTATAAGGAAACAGTTGTAACCCTTTCTAAATTATCAAATATTAAAATTATTAAAACGCTAAATCTATAGTTTTCATCTGTGAAACTACCATATGCCAGTTCATAAATTAGCATACTTAAATCATGCTAAAAGGGATACGTATAAGTGATCTAGTATATTAATTAATCAACATAGTTTATAAGAATAGACTAAGGAGGAATAAAGCATATTTTAAACTTAATTAACCAATTGTTTATTACATGCTTTAAAATATCATTGTCATTTTTACTTAATTAGATATAGTCATTTAATATGCAAACCTGAATTACAATAAGCTAAAAGATAGTAGCTTAACTAACATATATAAAAGTAGGTTTTCAGAATGGAAATTTGTATGTGTACTAAAAAGCAACATAAATTAGCTACATGAGACCTTCTAATCAGCTCTACCAAATTATTATTATCGATCTTCGCCCTGACTTAAGGTATAACATAAATTAATGAATTAACAATATAAAATAAAATAATATAGGCATGATTGCAGATTAGACAGATACAGATATAACAATAACTGGATACAGTTATTATAATTTAAAAAGATAATTAAATTAAAATTAGATGGTTTAAAAAAGGCAAGATTCTTACACAGATATTAAATTAAAGTACATTATAATCCTTAAAATTATTTACAAAGTTGATTTATTACAAGTTATTATTTATAAACATTCAACATTACATTACACAGCTAGCTTTAGGGAGTTATGAAATCAGCTTAACTTTAGATTTAATTTTATAGAGCTCTGTGGGAAGATATATTTACTGATAATCTCCTAGCTGAGGTATCTTCACGGAGACTGGCACTGGCCTTCTATGCTGGGCTGGCAATCTTGGTCTCCTTCCATTTCCACAGATAGGTCTCCTCCATGAGAAAAGTGGCAAATTGATGCTTTCTAGTCCCTGGCTTTCATTGTAAATCTGGGCATACTGACCGGATACAATTGATTGTAAAAAATGATGAGAGAGAGAGAACCTTGTTGACTGAAAACTGGGGTTTTTATATTAACTCTTCCTCCCTTCCTACAACATAATTGTTTAACTTTGATTTTAAATTAAGTTTAATAGCTTAATAAATTTTTAGCAAAGACAAAAAAGATCCAGCTGAAGTTATTGACAAGTAGTGCCGATTTAATAATTTTATCTTTTGTTTATTTTAACTTTATTTTTAAATCTTTGGAATTTCGGTTCCCAGTTTACAATTTAATGAGAGGTATTTCTGAGAACCCGATGACCTCGATTCTTTTTTTTTTTAAAGAGATTTAAATTATCAGCATTCTGCTATATGCATACGATGGTCACCCCTGAATTTAAGACATATGCGAATACAAATTTGTAAATTAATTAACTTAAAAAGATATAATTTAGAAAAGTTGTAATGTTTCCAGAATCTATCAATTAAGGTTTCCTTCGCATATATACATAGGTGCACGTCCACACATACTTTGATTTACTTATTTTAAAAATATAATGTAAACAATGCACATACAGACATTACTATTAGATGTGCACCCATATCTGCACAGACATGTAAATATACGCTATTATACATCAAAATACATTATTATAGGATTATATATATGGACTGGGACAGGTTTGAATTAAAAAAAGAAGACTACTATGGTACATAGTAGGTGAAATGGGATGATAGACAGATAATACTGTTTCAGTATATAGTGTTAAGATGAATAACCCACCTAAAATATTCATAAGAAATGAATTAACATGTTATTGCTGTGAAATTGTGTGCACAAAAAAAGGGTGTGGAAATTCAAATCATCATTAAAATGCTGTATTTTGGGAATAAAAGGACACTTAGCTCACATTAGCAGGAAAAAAATGACAAAGACATGACAAACCTGAACTCTAATAAATCAGAAGAAGACAAAGCCTGTAGAAAAATACATAGAAAGATGTTAGGTGATTCAAATAAAGGCCAAATTACACTCAATGTAAACAGGTAAAGTCTATATAGAAGTTTCCAGCAGTGTTGGATTTGTGATTCTAACACTGAAAAAGTGGAAATTACCATTAAATGAAGACAGTGAAAATAAATAAGACAAATGTAATGGCCATGAGAACAGAACAAAAAATTTGCAAAAAAAGTTTCTGTTGAATTGAAAATTGTTTTACTACTGTTTATTGTTAAACGAAGACAGTCCATTCCTCAGCCGAAAATAATTCAGTCTAATAGGAATTTGTTTAAAATAATTAAGGTCCAATTACAAATGAAAATTAAAACTCTATTCCTTGGCTGTTTAAACATGAAATAGCTGAATTTAAAATGTACACAATAGACATGGAATTAGTTAAAGATGTTCAACTTCTAGTGTGTAAACTACTTGAAGTTTCTTAGGCTTGGAACTCAAAAATTGAACCAACAATAGGAAATATGGTAAAAAAAGTTACCACTTGCGGAAGATTCATCATGGGCTAATCCTGTGGTTGTAATCATAATGCTTGATGGGATAATTAATCTGTGCAGAGACTATCAAAACACTCTAAATAAATATATAATCAAGGGTGCTTATCCTATACTAAGTATCCACAAAGTGATAGCTTCTTTACAGAAGGCTTCTTTTTTTTTAAAGATAGATTTAATGTCAGCATTCCATCAAATACCAGCTATAGACAATACACAAAATAGTTGCATTTGTGTACACACATCAGTTTGTTTAGAAACAACAAATTACCTATGGTACAGGTGGTCCCAAACTCCTTCCAAGTGAAGATGGGTATGTTATTGCTAAACATGGGCAGTTATTTGCTATTTAGACAAAATATTAAATATTTTCTGGTCAAAAGAAGAGCTTAAAAAATGATTTATGGAAGTATGTTGAAAATGAAATAAAGTGGGAACTAGATAAACAATGTCAAGTGCATTTGGGCAACTGTGAAAATAAAATTGTTGGAACACATGATAAATAAGGATGTAAAGTGCCAGAACCTATGAGAAAGTGTGAGTTGTAAAAGAAGCTGCCACTCCAAAAGTATGTCAACAATTTACAAGCTTTTCTGAAACTGTTGAATTTCTATGAAAGATTTCAAAGGGTAAATCACTTGTATTACCTCCATTGTATAATTTCAATGGAAAAGGACTAATGAGCACAAAAATAGCATACTAGAAAACCAAATATTAATTAATGTCAGATAAACTTAGTGCAATACCTTAGTGAAGTGAATGTGATGATTAACACAGATGTTGGAAAATTTGGAATTTACCCTGTTATCTCACATCAGTACGGTAAACCTGACCGTCATATTGTTTATGCCTCCAGAACATTATCATTGGCTGACAAAATTCTCATCAGTTGGATAGGTAAGCTCTGCTACAATATTTGGGTATTAATTACTTAGCCAGGCTAGGCTGATTGATGGCATTCTGACTAGCCAAAATACCTACAAATGCCACTTATGTAGCCTGACTTACGACTAGGAAAAGTTCTGTTTATCTTAGCTATTGCAGGCCACTTGATGGTGTTTCTCAGAAATATTACAGCTTATTTTGTGATTTGCAACACTTTATGTTAATTCACACAATTCACAGTTGTCTACCATATCATCTGATGGTGTCTGGATTTCAAGTGGCCACAACTTTTGCTATCTCCAGAGCAGAGTAATTTCATTTCTACTTAAATCCCACAGTCTGACTCACTAAGAATTGCCACATCATCCCCATCCTTCTCTATACAACTTGGAATCTGCAAAACATTGGAAAGAATAGGGCTGAGCTAACACAAAAACTCAGGCTTTCGCATGAAAATATACAAGATCAATAAAATAACATACTGCGGCAAGAAGATTTTCAAATTGTGCCAGATGCCAATGTCAGGCAGGCTTCTGCAACCGAAGGTATTCAATTCGCACATGTTTCCAAATCAAACGGTTGTGATTCTATGACATAAATCACTAACCAAAAAAAAAAAAAAAATAAGAAAATGAAAGTTGAAAAAGTCAAAAGTTTTGATCTTATTTTTATTTTTGGGGGGAATTAAGTTCAGAAATACTTTGTCGACACTGAGACAAAGGTTAGAGACAAAAGTTATTTTTGGTTTTTTTTTTTTAAAAAAAAAGATAATAAAAATTGGTTTTAAAAATAAAAGTTTACTATATCATCAGTAAAGATGTGTTTATGTATTATTTTTATTATTGTAATTTGGTAGTAGGAAAAGGAAAAAAAACCTCTACAAATAAAAGATTAATTAAAGATGTAGTAGAAAAAAATAAAAGGATTGATAAATGTAATTAATAATAAAAGTTGTTTTTAAAAATGGGAAAACAGAAATCGCGTATACAAATAAAGCCAAAAAAAAGGTCGCAGTATTTTTTTTTTTTAAAAAAAAACAAAGTTGAAAAAGTCAAAAATTTTGATCTTATTTTTATTTTTTGGGGACTGTGTGTTGAGAAATAGTTTGTCATCACTGAGACAAAAGTTATTTTTGGATTGTTTTTATTTTAAAAAAAAAGTTAAGAAAAATTGGTTGAAAAATATCAGTGGTAAAGATGTGTTTGTGTAAAATTTTTATTAGTGTAATTTGTTAATAGGAAGGGAAAAAAAACACCCTAAAAATAAAATATTAAAGGCATAGTATAAAAAAATAATAACAGGATCAAAAAAATAAATATAAAGGCAAAATAATGAAGCTGGAAATATAGTACATATTCCTGCTTCACCTAGTGCCAATGTCATCAGCACTAGTCTTGGTTTGAACCCAATCTTTATTAACTGACACCCATCTCATAATAGGTGGTAGTATATTTTAATCAATATTATAATCTTTTATATTTCATTAATCTTATTTTATAATTAAAACTAACCTTTTTATATTAGTTTATTTATTTTATATTTGTAAAAATGTATATTGTGTTTATTTTATCAAATTGAATTGAATCCTAGATATCTATAAAATGTTACAAATATTTCAAATTCTTTATTAAAGTTCATTTTCTTCAATAAATCAGTTGGTAACATTTTATATTTATCTTTTAATCAATGTACACTTGAGAATCAATTATTTAAACAATGTAATATTTTTAAGAAATATTTTGTAAAAGTTTATACCAAATATGTTTGAAAGTCATTGTACCAAATTTTTCTGAATAAAATCTACATTTTGTTAATCTAAACCATAATTAAATAGATTTTGTTAGTACAATGACTGATAAACTTAATATGCTTGTTGTTGTTGTTTTTTTAATTAGCAAATCAACCCTTGGGGCATGTTCATGCAGAGTTAGAGATTTTCCCTCCAAAGTGGCACCAACCTCACAGAACTGCTGAGAGCAGTTACAATTGGTGGAGGTCAGTGTAGATTTAATCCTTTAGATAAGACCAGAACACATAAATATTGGAAAATTTGATTAGGGATTAATTATTATTGAGTTTACTGAAGAGAAGTGATTAATCTTTATATATATATCGTGCCTAAAGAAATGACGGGGTGAAAAGATCGGTCGTTTGCTTCTCAGAGGTCTGTTCCACCAGCCCATCCATGCCTTTCCAGTGCTTTAAACATCTAGCCAGAGACTGTCTGTGTCGAGGAAGCCTGAAATGATCTGACTGTATTAACTGCCTGTACTAACTGATTGATTCTGAGGTAACGTCCAATTCACCGCAAGCCATTGATTTTATTTTACTTGTTTTCAAAATCTATATTAATTTATATTTTATATCTGTGTAATGTTTATATGGCTTGGTTTAAAATGCGTCTTTTAAATTTATTCAATTTAAAATATCAATTCTTATAAAATTTTACATTATTTTGATGCGGCAAATTAAATTAATTTTTTGTCGGTTTGTTTAGATTATTTGACTTACTGAAATGGCCAACTACAAAATTCAATGAGCTATTAACTTTAAATCCTCCCCCTGTTATTTTTTTTTTTAATTTAAAAATCATTACAAGAAGACTTCCTTCCGTAAATTAATTAATAGAAAGCTCATTTAGTTTTGTACCTCATATATATATTTATTTGAATGATTGAAATTATTTTAAAAGTATCTTACTATTACCTCCAATTTAAAATAGCCCTGTAATTATTTCTGAAAGAATAAATAATTTTAGTGAATCAATTAAGTAAAATTTATCATAGAATTTTATCAGTATATATATTTCATACATATATTTTATTTGTCAGAAAATATTAAAATTATGATTTACAATTTATTAGTTTGATATTTAATGCCCGTCTATGTTAATTAAAGACAAGTCCTATTTTGTAATCTTCCGTGATGAGTGGGGAAAACAATTTTATATTTTAGTTTTAATTCTTGCCTTTCTTTTTGTAATATAATTTACTATTCATTCATTAATGACCTAACGTTTCTGGGACTTTACATTATATCAGGGAGCCAATGATTTTAATCAGGATTTATTATTTTGTTAATGATACACTATCTATCTATATACGTCTAAGGCATTGTGTATTTATAGTTACAACCATTTCTTTTTATTGTTATTCTTGCTTTGCTACAAACCTCTTAGGACCTTCGGAAATTTAACTGACCAGTCCAATCTTTCACACTCCCTCAAAGTAGACATAGTTCATACCAAGGGATCCATTTTCGGGCATTGCCATTTAAAATATGTGTTTGGGAAGTCCAGCACATCAAAAATATTTTATTATTATTCAGAGACATGCTTTGGCTAGAGGGCCAACATTTCTCTTATCTACCTGTACATATCAGGAATTTCTTTTAGCAAAGCCACCTCATTTATTTTGTTGTAATCTATAATAGCATACTGCCTTCTTCATCATTTTATATCTTTATTTAGCAAACCTGAAATGCTCTCTGCCATGATGGCACGTCCTTTACAAACAAATTTTGTAATTATTTAAATCTGACTGTATAATTGTCAATTATTTATTTAAGAACTATTTTGCTTCCCACACTCATTATATACAAATGATTTTAAATGTAATAGTGTTTTAAATGCCCATCTTTCATATTTTGTAATATATATATAAAACAAATTTATTTGTAATATCTTATTTTATTGCTGATTGGTTTTTGGCCGACCAATTAACAAACTTTTACATTGTTTGTCAAAGCCACATCAAAACGAATTAAAGAAAATAACCAAGTTGTATAAACAAAGACTTAACTTATTTTGTACTAAATTCTTTAATAAATTCCTATAATATTGTCATTTAAATAAGCTTAGTTTGTCATCACTCCCAATCTCTAAGGTTAATTACTCTATTTGTTTATAATATTTATTTGATGTAAATTCACTTCTTTATAATGTTGCCATAAAGAATTATCATTATTACGGTTCAAACCATTAGTAATCGATCAAATCATATCTGTACCGTTCTGCAATCGTCAGAATCCATTAAATCATTGATTTTTCATATAAACCCTCTTATTATTTTGAGTCTCTATGTGAACCATGACCTCCAGCTGGGACGGAATAAAACCAAGCACTGCTAGTGTCATCACAAACGTTATCCATTAGTCAGAGAGGCAATAATTTAGGCAAATAGGTTAGGATTCATCCTTGTCCTGACATATGTATCTTGTGCATGGTTGGATTCAAGGTACTTTTGCTTGGATTATTGGTCTTGTTGAATGAATACATGATTTTGACCGGCACAATAAAAGTCACCGTATTTTAAAAATCGCAGCCCGATAATGTTGCATTGTATTGTTTTTGTTTAGGAACAATGCCATTAATCGGCCAAGCCCAGCTAAGTAATTAGTACTAATATTTGCAATAAAAAAATTCCATCAATACATACATGGATATAGTTTTAGAGTAAGTATGGATCATCATCCTTTACTTAAAATTTTCAAAAAGATGAAGTGTCTAATTATACAAGCCAGAAACTTTTAAGATGAATTAATATAAAAACACCCTATGTCTAAATTAGTTTATAAGAAAAAAAAAATTGCATGTGAGAATACATTATTGCAACTACCTAGAGCTCAACAAAAGTTTACAAAAGTAAACACGTTGGAAAAGTATAACTATTTATAACTGATGTATTGTAGACATGATGAATATCTGCTTTTACTAACTGGTTTTTCTATATTCATTATATATATTCACTGCTCTTATTCACAGTATTTCATATTCTATATTCATGCTCATTATACAGTGTTTTATATCTATGAATGTGGGAATGATGTCCGATCACCTCAGATTATCCCTCTCTCATGTACTATTTACAAATAGTAACCAACTGTGGGCCTGATGATCAATATACCGAGTGACCACATAACTTGAACCTCAGAAATACATATGAAAAACACAATTCTATATGTTAATGCAAAATTAATTTTAAAATATATTACTATGAAATATGTGGCAAGAGTATAGATGATGATTAAGTTATAATTTGATTATAAATTATAAAATAGTGGTATTAATATATATTTAAGGAGTTCTTACTTAAAGGTGATCAGAAAATCAAGGCATGAATTTTTAGAGATTGGTTTGAGATATTGACTGGAGGTTTTGTTACATCTACTTTCAGAACTGATGATCTGTGGAGGGTTTTGTCATTGGCTTGGGGATTCAATGCTTTCCTGCAACTCCTTGGAGTGTTCTATTCAGGCACTACTTCAACCCACTTTCATATTTTATTTTCTGTAATTTATCATGGGCAATGAATGTGGTCCAGCCACAATCCCATCCTATGGGTCTCCAAAAAAAAAGCTCAAGTCATCATCTAGTATTTACCAGCTGCTGAAACTTAAAGCAGCAAGGTTGTGCAAAGATTTTTCCAGTATTATTTCTATTTTGGGTTGAAGATAACTTATAGTGGCTGCATTGTGTATTTAGTCTAGTATCTAAATTCTGGATCTATCCCAGGATTGCAGGTCATCATTGAGTAAAGTTTTTACAAATTGTTTGTTACATGAACTTGTTTTTGTAAATGCATATTCACTTAAAATAAAAATAAATAATAAAAATGATGATGATTAAGAAAATCAGTGACACACATCTGAACAAGATAGAATTGGGAAATAAAGCAGGCAAAATAAACTAAATTAGACAAATAAAGCCAGAGAATGAGTGTAAAGTTTAAAAAAAGAAAGATTGTGGATAATAATATTAGTAGTATTAGTTAAAATTAAAATGCATGGTAAAGAAGATGATGTTTTCCATATTATCATGTTTATCCTCTATCATTTATTATCATTACAATGCACGAATAAAGTTCATCACCTACTCATAAGTGCATGTGAATGCCAGACATCACTTAAATATGTTAACAAAACACAAAAATGCATTACAATGTGTTAGAAGTCTCTATCAGAAGCCATTTAGGCAAAACCATATTTTAATCACAGTAAGGGGTGTTCTTATTTAGACAGTATACATTCATTACTAGCCATTAATTATTATTATGTCAGTATTTTGTATTTTAAATTTAGAATGGAATTATTTTTTCTTTTACATAAAACTGATTCTAAGTAGTATTTTCTTTTTTGGAAGCAATTTTTGATCACTTCCTTTCTAAAATAATGCAAATAAACATATTTTTTAGGGCAAAATCTTTAACTAAAATGATGTATACTTTATGTTATCTATTTCAAGTTGCAAAACTACATGCAAATATTTGATTTTTTTCATTTTCAATTTTAATTTAATAGCTCAAACCAATTGCCATTCAAATGTATAAATGTAATCACAGATTGTATTACATCATTACTAAGGTGTGATAGCTTGATATCATTTGAATTAGAATTATATGATGTAAATAAACAGCTTCAAATAAATGTAAAATATATTTGAAAGATTGTGGATATGAAGCAATGTGTTGCCATAAGATTTAATGATGAAAGAGCGGTTTATAATCCAACTACAGATATATACATTACAAATTACTGATTTAATAATATACATAGGTATATATTTATAAACAGTATTTATTTATTTTACTGTTATTGCTTATAAGTTATACATATAAAGACGTATATAAAAAAATTGTATTTTATACAGTTGAAAGACAAGTACCAATGTATATAGTTATTAATTTATTAAGTCACTCGATATTGTATCCACATACTGAAACTAATGGTGCTTTTACTCTGTAACTTACATGCGTATAGTCATTGGCTATAGGACTACATACCGATACGCTTTTGCCATAGATACAAGTTAAAGTTTTGATATTTTCTGCATCCACTTTGTGCTGCTTTGGATTCGGTGCTAATGTGATGCAATTATCAGCCATAATTATTCTTTGTTAATATATTTTCATTGGTTGTAAAGTATTGTTTTAGGTTTAGCAAATGCTACAATTAAAAAATGAGTTTGCGAATTAAAGTTAGGATACCTTGGTATCTAGTGACACAAAGTTTTCATTTATAATGTCATGTCATCCAAGAATCCTGGCATGAATAATTCATGTTAAATAGACTGACTCCTTTCTATTCTGGAAGATATTACATGGTTCGATCCACCACAGTGATGTCTTTTCTCACCACATCATTTGTAACGATAATGATTTTATATTGAAAAATACATTTACAGCTAAAACTTTATATATTTGTGTTTTGTTTTTCTTTTTGCTAAAAGTTTATTTAAGTTTTTTTTTTTCAAATATTTAACATTGAAACAGTAAGATTCGTATTCGAATCTTAAGTTTCACCTTTTTCTGTCGTCTCTCACTGACCAGTCTATCCCGCCCAAATTTAAACTTTTTGATATCGAATTGTGTGTGTAACAATATTAAAAATGTATAAATATATGTAGAATTCAGCATAAACATGCACACATTTCGATCTCAAATTAAACGCAATAAATAGGGATAAAATAATATAATTTAGGTTTCTTTTAGTTATATAATTTTGTATAATTTTAATCATTTATTTTGGATTATAAAGTTCGTATTTATTGCTTTGTTTAAATTTCATTTAATAATAATTCTAAAAATATCTGATGTAATATTTAATTAAAAGTTAAAATAATCTTATGTTCCCTTTTTGTTTTTGAAATTTAAAAGCACGGTCGTGATAGATAATAGATTAATTAAAGAAAAATTCCCAAAATTAATTAGTAAATGTAAAATGTAAACAATAGAACGGCAGCTTCTTTAATTAAAACCAACTAAATGCATTGATTATCCTCAGGGCAGATTAAGTAGAACCTAAAAATATCTTAACAAAAATTGAAAGATCAAGATAAAAAAGAGCCCATCTTAGACTTGCTGGAGACATTCACTTAAACTTTAGCTTTGCTCTCGATCACTGAGAGTCTCCAAAATAATAAAATAATTTGTTCCTCCAAAGTATGACCGAGTAAAGCACCTAGATTATTCTCCATCGGGAGATGGCCTATCGGATGCTGAACTTTCCATTGCCCGTCATAAATTCACCATGAAGATCTGCTGCCTCAAATGAATGAGAAAGCTGCTGCTGCCATGAAATTAAATGAATATCTAAATACAAGAAAGAATTGCCATTCGTGAATTTTTTTCTGCTAAACTAATGGAATCAGAAAACTTCTTATAAAACAGGTATCTGTCTGTATTCAAACTCTAGAGTACTCTAATAACTATAGCTCTTCTTCCATACTACTTATCTAAATTATAAAATGTAAAACTACCATTTGTATAACTAAAATTGAATAATTAATTTAATGTGTAATTTCTTTACTAATCTAGCTTACCTCGTTCTATCTTGGGTGCGTATTTTAAAATCTACATTTTATCTATATTTATTATCTAATTATTGCATGCTCACAATTGTCCCTATTTTCAAAGTTTAAATCTAGGATCGTTTGGAAACAGTGAATGCTGTCACATTTTCATTAATATGTATTTTCCTAAATAACTTAACTTCCATATAAATCGACACGCATCAATGGCATCATTTATTGTAATGCAGGGGTCTAGTACTTCCAAATGGCTGACGTATTAGTTACAATAATTCCCAATTTATATCTGTTTTGTATTTATTAAATCATCATGAATAATTCCCAGAAAATTACATTTCTTTGAGAGTCACCAACGTTCCTTAGTAAATGTTGATAATGTAGGGCCGAATTAGAAATCTATTTAAATCTCTCCTAATCGTTTGTACAAAATTATACATGGTTATAGAGACGGATGACCCATCTCCCCCGTGAAATTCGGATTCTTCAGGGTTGAAATTAACCCCAGTCGTCCCACACAAGCGGACATAGTGGGTGCTCCCATAGGACTTGACAACGTCATGCAGCCAGCCAGCAAACTGCGACACGGACCGCTTGTCCCTGGTTATGCTTATGTGACACCTTACTTCGTCGGGCCGATGGCAGAGACCAGCCCGATATTATTATAAACTCATTCACGGCATTGCAGTTTCGATATACTGCCATTCCATATCGCCTTTCTAAAGCGTACCACGTGTTCCTTTACTTAATTTTATTATTCTATATATCACTCCGCCCCTGCATTATCTTCATAAATCACTCTCAAATAAATGTTTGCCCTTAGTTATAAATAAATATTTTAATTAAATAAATATATGTCTGCCATTACTCTTATAACCCATACTTTAGACTCTTGCATTGCAAAAGAATAAATCCCTCCATGCATGCATTAGAAATACTTACTCGAGAATTTTAGGTAGCTAGATTAAGCCTTCAAATAAGTGAATTCCCTTTGTAAACATTACAGTATCGGAAATACCGCTACTGAGTTCCCAATATAAAATAATGTGTAAATAAATAAATGTATTCTTTAAAATATAATCATGTTGCAAATCCCGCTACTGAAGCTGTTAGTCCATAAAATATTATTAATGATTGTTTTATTAAAATGTATTAATAAATAATTTTAAACTATACGTCTGCAATTACGTTTCATTTATTCGATACCCATTCTATCTAATATTTCCTCGATTATGTAAATATGAATGTTTAATTAATATTAGTTTGATTATTGGCTAACTCGAGAATAAAATCATGAATCTCTTGCATCTCCCTGACCACCGTGCCTAAGGAAATATTTACTAATGTCGCATCAGATGCGTTGTTTCGTGGATTGTATTGTGGAACCGATAAACTATGTTCGAACTCAGTACCACGGGTGGCTTCGCTACTCGATGGTGCTGCTGTTCTGTATGGTGGTCGAATTCTGCACTATGTTTACGAGTCACACGTTTTCTGACCGTTACAACATATAAGGCTAAATTTACAGTTCATCATCTTTAGATAAAGCTAAAACTTTATCTTACTGTTCAACTTTTTTTTAGTTGTGCCGACTATTTCACCTTGCAGACAATTTCCAATCCACACCTTCTCACCAATGATGAAGTTCTCATACTCTGTCCATAATCTATTAGCTTCTTCTCTCTGTCTTCTTTCAATTTCTTTCTGTCGAAGCCACTCTTGATGCCTTCGTCAAGCTGCTTCACGTAATTCTCTTTCATGTTGTCACTGCTGCTCATACACCTTCCTTTCTTTAATTTTATCAAAAGTTAGCGAGTTCTTTTCCCAAGTTTGCTTGTCAGATTTTTAGATTTGGAAGCATTTTCACTTCTCTCACTCTTAACTTTCACAACTGTTCTCATTTGTTTTTATCCATAACAACAGTTCTAGATTTATTTTTGATGGAGAGCTTCAAATTTCCTTCCATTCCTTTCTCTCAAAGGATTATAATTCAGTTCGATGTAAATGTTGAATACAGTTAGCTGCTTCCTCCACCTTACTTCGCTGTGCATATGGTACTTTATGGCTTTTGTATATTACAGGCATCAAGTGATCCCTTAATTCTAGTTGCACTGGCATTGTTTGTATTTGAACCAACTTTGTACTAAATAGAAGTGGGGAATTTACTTGGTATTTTTTTTCTAATATTATTATTTTTTATTACACTGATCATGATTCACAGTGGTCGGAACCAGTTTCTACAGATTAGTAGGTTTAATTGGTTATGGATTATAAATAATGGTAGCACTCTACTATTCGTGTTCATTTTTACTTTCACCATAACTTTTCCGACGATCTCAATTGTGTTTCCATTTACATTTCTAGCGCAAACTTCATCCTATTGATTTTTTTAGAAAATCTGCCTTTTTTAGTAATGTTCTTGTAATCTCTTAAAAAGATAAGAGAGACTCCCAAGCCGCTATCTATTTCCATTTTGAAACACTTTCCTTCTATGTATACTGTCTGCTTAATTTCAGACTTTGCGCTCTTTAAGACTTTTACATCATACATTTCTGGAGCTTGCATTCTTAAACTTAATTGGTCAAAATCCCTCACCAGAGGTTCTCGTAATCCATGGCTTAAACGGTTTGTGCTGGGATCGACTACAATTTCACGAGAGGTGTCCTGGTTTTCTGCAGCAATTCGATATGCGATTGCACTTATAATCTTTCTGGCTCCTGCCTTTACCTTCTCGTTCGACTATTCTCTGAAAAGACTGATACTATATATGCTGCAATGTGTTATTTATATATTCCTTATCTTGGTCGATTACTAATTCATGTGCCATTCCCTTTTTTATTGCTTCTTTACACATTATGGCTGAGTCTGCTAGTAACTGTTTACGTAATTTTGTTTCGTGTAATCCTAGTAACAATTGTTCAACGAATGCTTCTTCTAAGAACTGGCCATAAGCACAACTTTTTGCTAACTCGAGTAGAGTCGTATCATATTCCTTAATGATTTCACTTTTTTCCTGTTGTCGTAGTCTAAAATGTAATCTTGCAATATGTTTTGACGTTAGAGGGCATAACTCTGCAGTTAATTTTGCAACTACCTTGTTATATGGTAACATTACAGGTTCACACAAATGGTTGGCTATTTCCAATACTTTGATCCCTGCAAAACCCAAAAGAGAAGCTATTTTTATGTGATTTTCTTTGACGCTATTTATCAGGAAATGTTTCTCTACAAATTTTACATGTAATAGCCTGTTGCCCAGATCTTCAACATCGAAGTCTGCTATTCGCAATTGTACATTGGCAGCCATTTTCGACACACAAATTTTTCTCCGCTCGCGGTTCCCTTTTTTAGTTTAATATTGAAGTCCGACATTTGTTTACTGTTCCCAAAATCCGTGTAATGGTGATCCTGTCGACTATGCCAGCTTTGACAAGTATGCATCAAACAAATGAGAAATTTAGTGAGATTTGCATAATTTAAATTATTACTTTAATTTCCAGCAATTTCCAATTATATACATAACTGTTACATACATCAGTAAGGCACTTTTTTAAAGTTAAGTATCATAGGTCTGCCCGTTATGGCCACTGTAGTCTCTAATTTTTTACTACTATTCCGATTCTCTCTATATACCACACTTATATATCCGACTTCTGGAGTTGAAACAAAACATCTCTAATTCCAGAAATACTTCTCCTATGGTCTGCTAAATGAGCCCTTTGCTAGTTTCTATGGGTTTTGATTTATTACCAATTTCATCTTATAAGGCAAGGCATTTTGATGGTAAATTTTATTTTAACATTCACACCATATATGGTTATTTTCTACATGTCATCATTACATTAGATTCAATATTATTTAGTTATACAATTCTAATATTTAGTTATACAATTCTAATATTATTTAATCATACAATTCTGTTATTATTTAGAATCCCCTAATTTTACAATCCTATTTACATTATAAAGTTGAACAATCCTCACTGACTTGTTTGTGACACCATATGTGGAAAATTAAACCACTTTGCCAATAATTGCCATATGAGAAGCTACGGCCATAAAACTTTAAAAACACAAAAATGCTCAAACACAAGATAGCATAAAAATAGTAATAGAAATGGGCATTATGTGAATAAAATACACAATACTATGACATCAGGCATATACCAGTGATGTTTAAAATACAATTGCATATGTCATATGTGTAGACACAACTCATTTGTCTAATGGCTGGTATGAACAGATTTTAATAAACAACAATAAAGTAAAAATAAAAATAGATACACAAGCTGATGTAAACATTATGTCTAAAGAAGTGCTTAATACTATTCATTCACAACCAATAATATACAAAACAAAGAAGAAATTATGCACTTTTGGAGGATCATTTCTGACCCAATAGGAAAAGCAAAACTTCAATGCAAAATAAACAAAGATCTGCATAATTTACATTTTATAATAATAAAAGAAGATAAACCAATACTTCTTAGTGAGAGTGGTTGTGAGTTATTAGGTTTAATTAAACACATCTAAATTACAGTACAAAAAGTACCCATGAAAAATAACAAAAGTAAAAATGATCAAAATATAACCAACAACAACAAACATAAAATAACAAAGAGTAGAAATGATAATAAAAGTATTAAAACACAGAAAATTAATAAATTGAAAGAAGGTATTGATTCTCTTGCTGATGAAAATGAATAATTGCATGAGTGACTTGGATTGGAGCTCAAATATCTTTATATTTACCTGTTTTAGAAAGAAAAAAGTTGAAAACCATCAAGAATATCTTGTGAATCAAGTGTTACAAAAAAAAGTCATATGATTGGAAGAAAAAATAGAATTAAAAAAGCAGTTAAAAAAGCTATCAAAAAGGTCTTCTAACACCAAAAAGCAGTCCCAAGAATGTAATTTTAAGTGAACCAAAACATTCTACCTCTTTACCATCACATTCCGAAATTCATTTTAATAATAAATCTTACTGACAGATTATTGTTGATATTGAAGAATTGAAATTGTGTAATAAACAAATTGAATCAGATTTAGAGCACAAGCAAGGTGAATTAGATGCCTTAAAAAGCAATCGAGAAGAATTATCCATTGAAATTAAAGTTTTAGAGGGTGAAAATTCCCAACTTCAGCTGGGTATGAAAGAAATATTGCAAACGATCAAAGAATACAAAATAGAAGATTCTCAGAATGGAGATTATTATATTTACAGTCCTATTCTAGAAAAAATATTCTATTCTTCGTCCAACCAAGACACATCTAAGGAACACAGCAGAAAGATTCATAACAATCCGGACACAAAAACTGGATGAGAAGACAGTTACCCGTACCTGAGAAAACCACCACAATCAACATAAGTGAAAATGGCACAGCAATAAGGAGAATACTAGTCGAACAATCTGAGATGAGAGGAAAATCGAACTGAAGAACGCCTCCCATATATTTAAAAGACTGTGTGTAAATGAAAAAAAAAAAAAGTTATCATGTTATGGCTGTGATGTGATGTATTTTGGCTTCTCCTTAAACGAAGTCAAGAATATCTTAGCAATTATGCCTAGATAAACCTGATAGCCACTTTATTTTCCATTCCCCACTCTAAGTCTTCCCATATTCTGCCCCATCCCATTTCCACAACATAATCTTTGTCAACTCTATGGTCTTTATATCTAAATCCCCCTTATATTTTCGCAACCCCAGCATAAAAACCAATAACTCTCTTTCTATGTAATCACTTTGTTCATATCTATTCTCCCATAACTTCATTATCTGTACCCTTTCTGCTATCAAGCATTTACATTTAATCAATAGATGCCTAATATTTTCTATACCTTCCTTACACAATTTGCACACTAAATCACCCATAGTTTTCCATTTACATGTATATTCTCTTGTTGTTAAAGATTCCGTTCAAGCCTTAAACAATAAACTACTTTCCTTACTATTATCATAAATTAACTCGCATCCAATGTTCTGTTTACTTCTATATATATTTAAACTCTTCTTACCCTCCATACTAGTTCTCCATCTCTCCAACTCCCTATTTTTTATTAATGCCTCTATTCTTTTATCCCATTCCTTACCACTATAATACTCAACAATCCTCCTAACACAATCATGCCACCTTTTATACAAGTATACTGATATAAATTCTTTATCCAAATCTTTTGCATACCACATTACCTTTCTCACCCATCTTCTTACCTGCCCTTTACTCATAACCCAATTAAACACTATTTTGGCTATTCTTTTACTATCCATAAACTGCAACCTACCAAACATTTTGATTTTACTTTTTGCATCTCTCATATAAAAACTTGACCATCCCATTTCTCCTTGAATTGCCTCCTTTGCTGTCCACATCTCTGCATCTAATGCATGTCTTCCTACTTTCCTTTGTACTTACTCTAAATAATCTAAAACCCTTTTACTAACACACAATGCATCACGACCATATGTTAACACTGTTACTGCAACTCTTTTCCATACTAATTCTTTTAATTACAGACTGACGCCTAGCGGCGACAACTGAGATTCGTGAGAGCGCGACATCGCTCTTATATCAGAGAACGCGAGTAGTTAATAAAAGTTGATAGTTACCCAAATTGTGTGTATTTATTAATTCAGATATTACGGCCAAGAACATTCTAACACTATAGATTTATTATATGTTTAAGGATTACTATTTATTCCATAAATTTGTACATGTAAATTAATTTTTACAAAGAACGTGTCACACTTAGGCATACATTGAAAGTACGCTACTGCTACGAACTTGTCAGTGCTATTATTTATAAATTGTAAAATTTAAATATTTAACCACAAAAAGCAATATAGTTAATTCAATTATGCAGTATTAAGTTATGTATTTAAAGAGTCAACATAAACACAATACATATTAATACGTAAAACATTTTAAACTACATTACCTAAAAACTGACTAATTTTATAAGAAAAATGGCGGTTCCCTTTTTCCTCTGTAGTTTTTGTTTTGCACCGCCATCTACTGGGATTATAAAATTGTCAAACAAAATTAATGCTTTCCGGAAGGTTTGGCATGTTATTTTAGGTGTATTTATATGTACATTAGACTATTTATATCATCTAAGATTTAGTATTAATGTCTTTAGAAAAATTTAACTTGATTTAAATTTTTCAATTGCATTCAACTGTTAGTAATAATACACCGATTAGTATATTAATGTTGAAATTAATCGTTATGACATGTTATTAAACTAAATATTAGAGTTATGCTCACGAGAGAGGAAAATGCATGGATAGAAAAAGTAAAAAGTATTAATTTTAATTGTCCAATAAACGAGCTCTTGGGTTTCATCTTGGATTATCATAATTATATATTATGTATCATTTTTATCCACTTAACGAATTTATTTATATATTCATCTACAGATAGCCCAAGATTTTTTAAGATTTAAATTCTTTAAAAGCTACTATATATTATAAATTAATGAAGTCATTAATATTCATGATTTTTCAATTCATTTCCACTGACTTTACTTTTTTTTTTTTTCAATTTTTTTGTTATTTTATTTGTGACAACCTGTCTGTTCCACTATTTTTTTATTTACTAAATTGATTTTTAAATTTTCGATAAATTTATCATTTCTCTAAGAATCATTAATCTGGGATTTCTAGATTTATCTATCTTATAAGTCAGACAGAAGGGGAACAAGCAGTCAAGTTTTGAATTTTATTTTGAAAAAGTTTGTTTTAAAATTCAGTTAAATATTGTAATTTTTTTAACCACGGAGAAATAATAAACTTTAATTATGGATAATTTAAAAAAATCAGAGGAAATTTTAATCAAAAATGAATACCTAATATAATCGATCTCTAAGGGCAAAATCAGCACATTGGTAAGTCTCAAGAATCTGTTGAAATTATACAAAGGATAAAATTATAAATAAAATGCAGGACCAAAGATGTTGGACATTTACTCCTGAAATGCATTCCCGGGATGGAAAATTTAGAAGGACTGACTCTAGACTGAAGTTGACAGATAAACTAAATTCCCGCATCCAGAGTAATCCAAATAAATGTATATGCGTGACTTATCAACTAAGGCAAGGAAGCTAAATTTACTTTGAATAAAGCTAAGTATGTTTTTTTTATAAATATCTTGGACTAAAGTAATTAATAATATGCTAATGCGTTGCAAGGTAAAACTATTCCATAGAACAATTTATTTAGGCTTAGCGTTTCAGAGTTTTGTTATTCCATAATCATAGTCTTCTATAAAGAAATAAACATAGAAACTATATTTCTGTATAAAAAAAGGTAGAAGCAATAAATGGTAGAGCAAGTCTGAATAAAACCTTATGTAAAGAAATGAGTAAAAACTAACCATTTTAATATCCTAGAGTTTAAAAGGAAATTACTCTGCATGGTGTATATATTTGTCCAATGAAGATCATGTTTATATGAGTATAAAACAATAGCCATTTCTCAACATGGATGGAATATTTCTCATTTAAGAATGAAATAAACATTTAAAATAATAATTATAAAAAAACCCTGGAAAATATTTAACCAAAATAAATCTACATATCAAATCGATAATGGTCTGAGAAGGGAGAAATATATAGAGAAGATATTATGATCTATTTTTTTAAAAGAAAAAAAAAAGATGTTTTCCTTGATCAGGATAGTAGCGATCGGAATTGAACAAGAAGTAATCAAATGTACTATATTACTACTCATGCAAGAAGGCTTTAAATGGAGGCGAGAAGGCAAGTTGATGATACTTATCAATTATCAGAGAAAAGAATGAACAGCTGATACCTGGAAAGTAATTCCATGTCTGACAAATATGATAGTTATAGTCATATTTGGAGAATGACCATCCTGCATTGTGTAAAGATTAATATGTAGGTAAAACGTAAAAGGTTTTTTTTGTTTTGTGAGAACTTATATCTTAGAAAAACAAAGGGAAAAAAAACAACCCTTGTAATAATTGTATATATACGTTAATTTTATGTGATGGAGTTAATTAAGTGACTTAATTCGATTATCTATATTAGTAATTGTTTTAAAATTTCATGTTTATTAAATAGACTTGTAGATTTAAATACATAAATAATATCATATATCGGTAATAAAAATACAATAAAACAGTTAATGGTATATATATATAATGAAGAGGGGGTGGGTGTGTGTCCAAATATACCAAATTGAAAAAAAAAACGATATTTTGAAAATTAATCTCTATTTTTTTATTGCAAACCACAATTTAATATAGTGATAGGTAATGTGTTTTAGTTGGTGATTTTTCATAATCACATAATTTTAGGGAAGATATTAATATGCATAACTCAGTGATAGGTGATAATTAAGTGTAGTAGTTAGAGCAAAGATCACTGTCTGATTTATGATATATCAAAGGGCGGTCTATTCACGTAGATGAAAATTCTACGAAAAAATGGGGATTCAAATTTGATAGTATATCCATGAAGTTGAACTGATTTATAATTTTAGTAGATAATAATAATATTGCAGGAAGAAAATAGATAAATCAAGATCAAGAGATAAATATCATGATGCCTGTGGGCTAAGCAATGGTGAATCTCACCATGTTGTAATAAAAGTGTTTTGTAGAGAACAAGCATATAGAGGTTAATGGTGTTATTTTATCTTGATAATTTGAAACTGAAATCATAAGGGATTGATGATAAAACAAAAGGGAAGGGATATGAAATCTGTATCTAATGCAAATATTTGATCTGGGTGATATAGAAAATTTATATGTATTCAAATGGGAAATATCACAACAGCACCAGATCGTCAGAAAGTATATATTTTGTTTAGATTTATTATAAATCTCAGAAATATAAATTACAATTAATTGTTTATAAGGTTATTACGTGATGTGAGTATTTAGTAATAATATACAAATAAGCAAAGACAAAAATAAATTATTTAGAGAAACATAAAATTAATATGCAAAATATACACTCATCTGAGCTTCTGAATTCCATTGGGATTGACTACAAATTGGACCATATAACCACTCAATAGGATCAGATAAGGTTTCACAATACATGGTAGAGTCCTTCTTCCATCAGGGTATGCTGGGTTCACTTAATTCATTTCTGGTCTTCAAGAGTGTATTATTGCTAGTAGTCTACTCCATGATTGTCCAGTAAACTTGAAAAAAATATTAAGACTATCTCAATTTGGCTATAGTTTCAAAGTATGTAAATTTCCCATGTCAGACTTTACCATGGAAAATGGGCTTTACTTATAATTTCATCAGATTGCAGATTACAAATAGTAAGTTAATCGAACACAGCTTAAAGGTTTTTAATATGATTTTGCAAGATTAAGAGATGATTTGTCAACTATTTAAAAGGTCTACAAAACTTTTGCTTTATGGATAGCAATGGCATCCTTCATTTGGAAGTCCATAGCTGCATTACAACAGAAATGGTTATTCTTTCTTTTTTGTTTTTAATTTCAACAATTTTACCAACATTTCTCTAATAGCAACTCTACATATGAATGATTAAGTTTCAACAATTATTTCATCTTTCTTTTGCTTTCTAATGGTGATGGTAGGAATAAAATATAATAATGAAAGAACTCTTAGCAAAAATAGACAGTCAGATTACTTGGACAAACCAGAACCAACTGAATTTTCTGCACCTAGTAGGTAGCTCATGTGGTCAACCCATCAGCCCAATTTCAATGTCCCCTCTACCAGCTATTGCATCTGCCAACAACTCATTACTTATACTTTATATACATTCCTTTTCATTTTTATGTTTTAAAGTACCCTTTTCTAATTTTGGAAATTATATAGTTTCCATTTGGCTAATTAGATCACCCATTATACCTTCATTCTCTAGATAAAAACAACCTCTTTTTATTTCATCTTTACAAGCAAACAAAAATAAAAAAAATTCTCTTAATACAAAAATATTCCACCCTTTTTTCCTGAAAGCAAATTACAATTTCAAAAGTTTTTTATAAATCAAGATTAATTATTTATGAATCCAATTATAATGGACAAATTTAAATTCTTTCTATAAAAAAAAAATCCTTTAGAAATAATATATATACACACTTATGTATACATATCGGAACATTACAATTAATAATATAATTTAAATATAAAAAGTGTTCCAACATGTAAACAAAGGTTACTACAAACTACACCTGGGTCTCATTTTATGCGGAAGATAGGTTCCTTAGAAAACACCCACAAAAGAAATCACACAAAAATAGACTTAATTTGCTTGAAATATGGAGAATACATACTGTAATTTTCAAAAATTGCATAAAAGCAAAGCAACAATGTAAAATTCCTTTAAAATTCACATCAGTGTATTATTAATAAAAAAAATAAGGAAATGAAATATGACTAATAAAAAATTTCAAATTTGAAAAAAATTGATACAAGTCAAACTTTTTTTTATTAACTACAGTATTTAATTTTACTTAAAACGATATATTTTTATGTATAATTTACAGTATTTTACATTTTTTCATATATGTACAGTATTCTAATTATTATCAGTATTTGGCATATGCAGTTTCATTATTGAACTAGTATGATATCAGATTCGTCACAAGAGGAAATACAACTAATGCCAACTTCATTTTTTAATTGCTCTTATATTGAACTCACCCAAACTAAAATGTTTTCCAATCACTACTGATCCTTCCCCTGTCACTAAGCGATCTAAAATTGAAATTTTTGTTTCCAAAAAAATTCTTTTTCTTGGGTATTTTTTTCTCTCCATTAGGGTAAACAAAAAGTTTAAAATAATAATAATAACTTAGACTTATGATAATAAAAAGACACCTACTCACCATTGTTGGCCAAATTTTAATTGAAACTAACAATTAAAAATTAAATTGTTATTTTTGACTTTAATTTTCAATTCTGTTTAAAAATCAAATTTCATTGTTTCACATCACTTTAATTTCAGATCACATTATGTAATTTTTAAATTGTTAATTACAATTAAATATCAGATTTTAATTGTCAAATTTAAATGTGTCCACCACTGTTACTCACCTTTTTACATACACTTTTTTTAAAAAGCAAAAATAGAATGTGATTTAAAATGCAAAAACAACATGCATAGTATAGGCATTTATAACGTTTGAGCAGATTTACATTATAATCTTGTAATAATGTAAAATTTAATATGTGTATATAAAATGGGAAAATCCTGATTTTAAGTGAATTATGAAATTCTTTATTGCATAAAATCTATTGCAGTACTATTATAAATCACTGAAAATATTGAAATTATTAGATGAAAGTCGAACCCCAATAATGCGCTAATACTTTAAATATGATGTGTGAGTGAACAAAATTTATAATATTTAAAGTAATAGTGCATTATCAGAGCTCAACTTCTGATCTAATAATTTTTATCACATAAAAGAAAACTGCATACAAAGATATTAATAAGAAACATCAATCACATGACTTCAAAATTGCATTAAATAAATCACAGAAAAAGAGACCCGGGTGTACTTGCTTTCTTTTTATTATTATTTTGTGTTCTTTTATAAACAATGAAAATAAAAATCTTACAAACTTATAAATAATATAACACAACTATATAGCATTGTTGTGTGCATAAAAGTTTATGAATACATATAGACCAACTTCAGTTATTTATGCAATACATGTAAATATTTACAATATATATCCCATTACGATCTATTTGATATATTAAAAATATATAAGTTCAATATTATATAGATTAGAATCCTTGGCAACAGTCATTTTGTGCGGTCAAAATCGTGTATTCATTCAACAAGACCAATAATCCAAGCAAAAGTACCTTGAATCCAACCATACCCAAGATACAGATATCAGGGGAATGATTAATCCTAACTTATTTGCCTGAACTATTGCCGCTCTGAATAATGGATAACATCGGTGATGACATTAGCAGTCCTTGGTTTTATTCCGTCCCAGCTGCAGGCTATGGTTCACAAAGAGACTCAAAATAAAGGGTTTATATAAGAAAGTAATGATTTGATGAATTCTGACAATTGCAGAACGGTACAGATGTGATTTGATATTGACTACTACTAGTTTGAGCCATGACAACATTACAAAGAAGTGAATTTAAATCAAAGAAATATTATAAATAACTAGGATAATTAATAGTAGAGATTCGGAGTAATGACAAACTAAGCTAATTTAAAATAATAATATTACAGGAATTTATTGAGAAATTGAGTTATTGGCAATATAAAATAAGTTGAGTTTTGTTTATACAACTAGGTTATACTTCTTGAATTCACAATTACATACTTTAAATACTCAAATACCATAAATAAATTTTAAATTAATGAAATATTTGAACATTTCAATTTAATAGGTAATTGCAATCCAATTCATACATAAATTAGGTTTTGATGCAGCTAAATGCTTAAGGCATTTGATAAATAAAAGTAAAGTTTTGTTAATTAGTCTGCCAAGAACCAATCAGCAATAAATATCATTCGCCCTCTTTAAGAGATTACAAATAAATCATTATATATATATATAGATAGATAGATAACAAGACATGAGCAATGTGTATATGTAATGAGTGTGGAAAGCAAAATAGTTATTAAATAAATAATTGAGATTACCTAGTCAGATTTAACTAACTAAGTGGGTTGGTTGATGAAAAATGTGCCATCACGGCAGAGAATATTCAGGTTTGGTAAAATAAAGATATAAAATGATGAAGCAGTATGCTGTTATAGATTACAACAAAAGAACAAATGAGGTCTGTTATGAACCTCTGGGTGGCTTTGCTAAAAGAAATCCCTGGTATATACAGGTAGATGATGAGAGAAATGTTGGCTCTCCAGCCAAAACATATCTCTGAAAAGTAATAATAGATTTGATGTGCTGGACTTTCCATACACATTTTAATGGCAATGCCCTAAAAAGAATCCCTAGTAGGAAAATACATCTATTAAGGGAAAGTCAAGGATTGGACTGGTAATATTTAAACTACTGAAGGTCCTGAGAAGTATGAAGCAAAGCAAGAATAACAATAATAACGAAATGATTATAACTATAAAATACATAATGCCTTAGACATATACATGTATAGATAGTGTATCACTAACGATCATAATAAATTAATTCCTAATTAAAATAATTGGCTATCTGATGTAATAGAATGTCCATAGAAACCTTGGGCCATTAATGAATGGATCATAAAGTATAATATAAAAAGGAAAGGCGAGCATTAAAACTAAACTTAGAATAAATTGTCTTACACACTTTCTAAGTATTTCATTTATTAGTAAGTTATCAAATAGTTCATCATCGCAGATTACAAAATAAATCAGTCTTTTAATTAACATAGACAGACTGGGCATTGAATATCAAACTCACTTCTGGTGAAGTTTGACAACATAGAGCATAATAAATTATATATCACAATTTTATTGATACAAATGAAAATATATACGTATGAAGTAGTTGATATGAAAACACTATGACAGCTGTGCTTTAAGTGATTCTCTTTTAAGATATTTGTTTTACAGAAATTGTAATAGATTTTACTTAACTGATTTAATAAAATACATTATTCTCTCCAAGATAATTACGAGGGCAATTTTAAGTTGGAGATAATAATAATATACCTAACTTTTAAAATAATTTCAATTATTAAAAATAAATTTTTAATATAAGAAGTACAAAACTAAACGAGCTTTCTCTATTAATTAATTTAATGGAAATAAGTATCTTGAAATGATTTGTAATTGGAGAAAATAAGAGGGAGAGAGTTTAAAGTTAGTTGCTCGTTGAGTTTTATGCTTGGCAGTTTCAGTAAGTCAATATTATAAATAAACCAACAAAAAAATTAAGATAAATTTGCCGCATCAAAGTAATGTGAGATTTTTATAAGAATTGATAATTTTAAATTTAAGAAAAAAATTAAAAGACGCATTTTAGAATTAAGTTGTATAAACATTACAGATATATATAAAATACAAATTAATATTGATTTAGAAAACAACATAAGCTAGAATCAGAGACTTGCAGCAAATTGGAGGTTACCTCAACCAATCGGTAGATGTTCCATGGCTTGAAACAGGCAGTTATAAAATCAGATCATTTAACAGGTTTCCTTGACACAGTACAGTCTCCAGGCTAGATATTTAGAGACTGGAATGGCATTGTGATGAGGTGGTGGAAACAGCTCTGAAAAACAAACGGCCGATCTTTTCACTTCATCATTCTTTAGGCACGACATATTATAAATACTAAACAACTCTTTTCAGTGAACTGTTCTTCAATAATCCCTTATCAAAATTTTTTACTATTTATCTGATCCAGTTTTATCTATTAGGATCCAATCTACATGATGTTTGCTGGTGGCTTTCTCTGTGGTCAGTGTCTGCCTGGGCAGGAAATCTACAATCCTGCGTTAAACATGCCCCAAGGATTCATTTTGCTAATTAAAAGAGAACAGCAACAAGCATGATTAAGTTTATCAGTCATTGTATTAACAAAGCCTATTTAATTAAGATTTAGATTAAAGAAAATGTAAATTTTATTCACAAAAATTTTAGCAATTTGATACATTCTATAAATAATACAATGACTTTCAAACATATTTGATATAAAATGTAAATACAAATTTACAAAATATTTTTTACAAATATTAGATTGTTTACATAATTGATCCTTTAATGTACATTTATCAAAAGATAAATATAAAATTCTATCAACTGATTAATTGGCAAAATGAACTTTAATGAAAGAATTTAAAATATTTGTAACATTTAATAGATGTCTAGGATTTAATTATTTACTTAGTGCTAATTTAATAAAATAAACAAATATACAGACATTTCTACAAATATAAAATAAATCACTATTATAAAGAGGTTTTAATTATAAAATATAAATTAATAAAATATAAAATAGATAAAATATTATAATATTGAGTATAAATATACTACCACCTATTATGAGATGGGTGTCAGTTAATATACAAGATTGGGTTTAAACCCATACTAGTGCTGATGACATTGGCACTAAGTGAAGCAGAAATTTGTACTATATTTCCAGCTTCATATCCGTCGACTTGGGGAAATTTTACTTGGGTGTCCAGTGACAATAGAGGCTGACCAAGGGTTTATTGACTGACATTTATATTATTATAGGAATGGTAACAATGTTTAGGTCTGCTACTAAATTATAGTTTATTAACATGATCAATTACAGTTTTCTTGGTTTATTCCAAAAAAGGGCCTCCCCTTTTGAAAGTAATTTAGACTTCCCCTGGGTCAGGAGGTATTTTGTGATGCTCAAAATGATGTCCTCCTGGTTGTAGATACATCTTTCTGGGTCTCTTACTAAAATATAAAAGAGTGTAACACTATGCTTTGATATATTATCCTATAGTTTTTTGTTAAAAGTATTTTGCATTAAAAACATTTCTCCAACTATCTTTGACATAAAAGTATCTATTATAATGTGTCCACTTTGGCAATCTAGAAATTTTTCTCTATCTTTTTAAGACACTATATTTTGCAAAATAGGTCCATGCCCCAAAAGAGATTTTACTTCCTGTGTCCAGTGAGTTCAGCTTCTCATCAATTTTGTTCTGATCATAGGTAATAAATAAATGATTATCAAAATCATGAAAATGAGCTTTATTGATCATATCTGAAGATCTGTCCACTCCCTTTATCTTCATATCAGGAGGCCAATCAGCATCCTCACAAATGGAAATCTCACATTTGCAGCTATACACCAACTTTAACTTTGATATCTTCATCAACCCTTCATCACTTCTCCACAGAACATCTTTACCAATATTGTAATAATATAATTCAGACTTATCAATTATAAGTTCAGAAGACTCATTCAAAACATCTGATACTGTTTATCAGTCATAGTTTTCATAATTGATACAACATCATTAGAAGTTTCTAAACTGGTATCATCACTTTGAGATGGGTTGGTTTGCAGTAGGTTTAAAACTGACATTTCATCGGTACTTTCTTCATCCTTAACTAAATCCACTAGAATAAAACATTGACTGTGAGTAACTTCTGTCAAATCAGAAACTAATTATGTAAATTTTTGTTGAATAGAGTTAACATTTGTCTTCACTACCATAGTCTCATGCGGTTACAACATTATTTTTGTTGTTTGGGGTTCCGTGCCATCCACTTCAGGGTCTGTTAAATGCACTTCCATGAAAACTGTTTTTATCTTTAATTTCAGCATCAATATCCTTTGTTTTGAAGATGGAACCATCTTTGAATCTTTCCAGATTTGTTTGATTCATCAGATTCTCTATTTGTTTAGCATCTCCTTGTAATTTTCTTTGTAGTATCATCTATCTTGTTCACAATTTCCATACCCTCCATTAGTGTGATTTCCAAAATTGGTTCTATATAGGCCACCTTATCTTTAGTTACATCAGTTCACAATTTCGATACCCTCCATTACTGTGATTTCCAAAATTGGTTCTATATAGGCCACCTTATCTTTAGTTACATCAGTGATCTCCCTTCTTCCCTGGTTTATGCTATCCTGCCATTCTTGAGACATTCTTTTGATGTCTCTTCTGCCTCCTCAATGGCTTTTGCAGATCCTCCCCACTTTTCTATTGCTTTTAGAATACTTGCATTTCCCTCTCTGAGTTCTTTTAAAATTTTGTGGATTGCCCCCACCATTTCTGTTCTCAATTCCTGTGCATTCATTTGGTTTTGAACCATCATACTATGAAGTAAGATGATCAGGTTCTCATTTTGATAAGAAAGTATAGGGTCTAGTTTGAACTCATGGAGAAGAGAAAATGGATCCTTTACCATGACTTCTGAAATTTGTTCCTCCATGTTTTCTTCTGTCACTGGGATGCTGGCATCAACTTCTTCACTTTCCTTTTCTTCTATGCCATTATCCATTTGGATTTTGAAAAGTTTGATACAATAACAGTAATAATGCTGGTCATAGAATTCAAAGTTATTTTACTAGAACTATGGCTCACTGAAACTTTAATACAATCTTAAATAACTAGAATGTCTAATACTATGACTTGATAAATGAATGGCTAAATCTTTATCTTTGAATTTATACAATGTTTTTAATTAACATAGACGGGCATTAAATATCAAACTAATAAATTGTAAAGCATAATTTTAATATTTTCTGACAAATAAAATATATGTATGAAATATATAGATTGATAAAATTCTATGATAAATTTTACTTAATTGATTCACTAAAATTATTTATTCTTTCATAAATAATTACAGGGCTATTTTAAATCGGAGGTAATAGTAAGATACTTTTAAAATAATTTCAATCATTCAAATAAATTTATATATGAGGTACAAAACTAAATGGGCTTTCTATTAATTAATTTATGAAAGGAAGTTTTCTTGTAATGATTTTTAAATTAAAAAAAAAATAACGGGGAGGATTTAAAGTTAATAGCTCATTGAATTTTGTAATTGGCCATTTCAGTAAGTCAAATAATCTAAACAAACCGACAAAAATTAATTTAATTTGCTGCATCAAAATAATGTAAAATTTTATAAGAATTGATGTTTTAAATTGAATAAAATTAAAAGACGCATTTTAAACCAAGCCGTATAAACATCATACAGATATATAAAATATAAATTAGTATTGATTTGGAAAACAAGTAAAATGGAATCAATGGCTTGCAGCAAATTGGACGTTACCTCAGAATCAATCAGTACGCATTCCATGGCCGGAACAGACATTTATACAGTTAGATTATTTGCAGGCTTCCTCGACATAGACAGTCTCTGGCTAGATGTTTAAGCACTGGAAAGGCATGGATGAGTTGGTGGAACAGACCTCTGAGAAGCAAACGACCGATCTTTTCACCCCGTCATTTCTTTAGGCACGATATATATAGATTAATCACTTCTCTTCAGTCAACTCAACAATAATTAATCCCTAATCAAATTTTCCAATATTTATGTGTTCTGGTCTTATCTAAAGGATTAAATCTACACTGACCTCCACCAATTGTAACTGCTCTCAGCAGTTCTGTAAGGTTGGTGCCACTTTGGAGGGGAAATCTCTAACTCTGCATGAACATGCCCCAAGGGTTGATTTGCTAATTAAAAAAACAACAACAAGCATATTAAGTTTATCAGTCATTGTACTAACAAAATCTATTTAATTATGGTTTAGATTAACAAAATGTAGATTTTATTCAGAAAAATTTGGTACAATGACTTTCAAACATATTTGGTATAAACTTTTACAAAATATTTCTTAAAAATATTACTATTGTTTAAATAATTGATTCTCAAGTGTACATTGATTAAAAGATAAATATAAAATGTTACCAACTGATTTGTTGAAGAAAATGAACTTTAATAAAGAATTTGAAATATTTGTAACATTTTATAGATATCTAGGATTCAATTCAATTTGATAAAATAAACACAATATACATTTTTACAAATATAAAATAAAAAAACTAATATAAAAAGGTTAGTTTTAATTATAAAATAAGATTAATGAAATATAAAAGATTATAATATTGATTAAAATATACTACCACCTATTATGAGATGGGTGTTAGTTAATAAAGATTGGGTTCAAACCCAGACTAGTGCTGATGACATTGGCACTAGGTGAAGCAGGAATATGTACTATATTTCCAGCTTCAATATCTTATAAAATGCTATAGAGTGTGCAAACGAAGATGAAACTTAGACCATCCTATCCCATGGGGTAATATTTAATGATTTTAAATTTGGGTTTTTGATTAAAATTTCATAGTGTATTTCGTATTTATATATTTCTGTTGTTATTTATTTGTAATATTATAAAATTAAGGGCTAAATAAATGCGGAGATAAAATATTAAAATTTCAACATTGTGCTGTGTAATTAGTTAAGATTTTATCGTTTATCCTCCTTTATTAGCTAAGCAACAAACCAATTTCCCGAGATAAAGAGTGGATGAGCTAGCCTGGGATTAATCTTTATCGGGACATAGAATAATTCGTTAGAATATCCATCTTTCTAGTGATGTATTAAGTAAAGCATCTATATTATTGATTTTATTAAGTCAAAAAGGGACTAACCCTTATCTAAATTATGCAGTCATATCCCTCTGGGGAGGGAGCAATCTTTTCTCAGAGGTGGTGTGTAAAGGTCTTGGTGAACCAGATCTTTCAAAGGTATGAGTAGTAATTTACTTTTATGATGCAATTCTAGAAAATAATAAATGATGGTGTCTAACTGAATACCTACAATCATTGCTCTGTTACATAACACGCATTCCATGCTCAATGTGTGTAGATATACATACAGGAGTAAATGAACCGGTATAGGAAAATGGCGACCAACGTGTTTTGGGCACGGTATATTAAGTATGCACAAAAGCTAATAGAGGGGGACACAGCCACGTAATGCAGTTAAATAAGAAAGAAATACTATTGAAGTGTAGGCAGGTAGAGAGCTATAAATGGAGAAAAAAGAGAGATACACATGTACTAGATATATAGGTGGTAGACAAATTAGAATTGAGTTAAGTGCGAATGTACCGAGATTTAATAAAAAAGAAACAAATAAATAGAATACTTTGCTAGCGTTGAGTTTTAATGACAAAGAAATAAACAGAATACTTTGTTAGAAATAAGTAGAATACTTTGTTAGCATTGTGATTTAATAACAAAGAGGTAAATAAACAGAATACTTTGTTATAAATAAACAGAATACTTTGTGAGCATAGAGATATAGTGATAGTGAAAAATAAAAGTGTGGATAATTAAATTTTTATAGGCAAGACAGAATGAAACTTGAAATGGAGGAAAAAAAGTTAATGAATATAATGATAGACTTTATGAAAGAATTGAAAGAAGAAATAGCCAAGATACCACGGCAAATAGAAGATTTAAAAAAGGAAATGGAGAAAAGGATGGAGGATATGTCCCAAAGAATAGACAATGTTAAAGATGAAACATTACAGGAATTAAAAATAAAAAATCCTAATGTAGAAATAAAATATAACCTTGAGTTAAATAATAGTAAACATACAGAAGCTATAGAAAATAGACAAAACACAACAGGACTAGTGTTTGAGGGCGTGCGTGAAAGAATTGATGAAAAAAGAAGTGAGATAGAAAATAGCTGCAATAGCAAAATGTATGAAATAGAGAAGCTGATAGGAAATGATACTAAAGTAGCAAAAATGGAAAACACAGTCCAGCAGATTATAATGCCAAGTGCTAGCAGCAACAAGTACAAACAGGAAGCTATAAAGGAAAGAAGACACAATGATAAAAATATGTGAGCGAAGAAAGCAGTGTTGACATAAATAGAGTGAAAAGAGACAAAATGGATAAAAACAATATAGATAGGGAAGAAGAAAAATTAGTACAGGGATATAAAAATTATATGTATGTTACTAATATTAACCAATTTCAAAAGATAAGAGTGTTTAAAGGGCAAACAAGTGAGGCTCCAGTAGAATACCTTACTAGTGTAGAAAAGTACTTTAAAATAAAGTTGATAGAACAAGTAGCAGAGATACTAAACGTAGCCAACACGAGTCAACAAAATAAACCATTGGATAAGACTCGAGAAAATGTTGGCTTAAACTCCATAAAATGGAATGGAGGTGGTCAAAGACAAGCGCATTGGCATAAAAAAGCTAGGCATAGGAGTCGAAGTCCTGAAACATATGTGAAGTATACCAAAAGCAACGATGATGATAATGGACATAAATACAGACATGGGAAGGGATTCAGACCTTCAACACCTAAATCAGGGTCAAGCAAAACTTAAGATATTGAGTTGGCGGTTGTGGTCATGGATATAATTGATGTCGTTTTAGTTAGTTAACTTTGGAAGTTCTGTTTTTAGTCTTCTCTTCAGGGTTGTGAATGTACGGAAAAGGATTGAAGATTTGCCAACAGTATTTACGTTGAATGGGTTAAAATGTACCATTTAATTCCACTAAAAATTACACGCAGAAACACCCAGACTGATTTAAAACATAGCAGAGAAACAATGAACTCTGGGACATTCAATTCAGTGTGCATAAAGTCCTAATAAGTCTAAGTATAAAAAAATAGCAAGGACGCAGTTACTGAAATTTTTCGTAACTAGTTGTGTTGGCTTATATGTAAATGCCTGTAAGTCTTGTTAAAAGATACGAGCGGGGACATATATAGTGAACATAGATAAATAACAGTATTATTATTATTTTTGGGCATATATACTGTGTGTTTGTGGGTTAGCTACTGTTGGGCAAATAATTGGTGTTCTGCTCATGTTTGAATCGGAACTCGGAGGGGGGATTCAAAATAGGGCTTCTCTTTGTTGGACTGAGATACAGGGTTTTTTCTTGATTAGCACAGGTGACCGTTACATTCAATAGATTTTTTTTTTAGTATTATTGTATAGAGCTAAATATTTATTTTCAATATTAATGACACAACTGTATATATATAGTTAAGTATAAACTAATGTTTTTTTACACATATAATAAACTAGTATATTCATTAGTATTAGATATAAATTAGTATATTCCTTAATATTTTCATTTTCATTATTAATAACACTCGTATATAGTAGAATATATAAACTAATATTTCGTTTTAAATTTGTAATGAACTAGTTCTCATCAATACTATTATATATAGGTAAAAGTAATTTAATATAGACTTTAAATGGTTAACCCATTTAGAAGTCTCATTAAAGGAGGGGGTATTGTGACAGTCAGTCTTCAATGACTGCCACAAAGATGGCTGCAAGCATAGTTGCAGTCCAAACAAATGTACATATTATAATAAAAGGAACGGTCTGTGCAGGTATATTTTCTCTGTTGCTTACACACACAATATATTGTAAATAAATAGGATGAATGGTGATAATACACTTATAAATAAACAAATGTGGACACCACATGTAAATATGTATTTTGCTGTTAATAAATGCTATATATTTTTTTTATTTATGATATGAATAAATATGGCAGGGGATTAAAGAAATGATTGTGAGAAACTGAAATGTATTTGCAAGTAACCTATCAGTAAACATGTTTTATTTTGATTTTATTTCAGATTCTCAAATGTTGTATTTTTTTTCTGTTGCTTGTTGAATATTCTTTTTGGAAAACTTAAAAACAATTTTTATGTGACAACAAGTATACAGTTTTATAATTTTTTTTTAGAACTTAATGTTCATGACCGCAGGCAAGCCAATGACCTCTTTCTTTTATTGTATAATGTTTTTGGAAGAAAAATGTAGAAATTGTATCAGTGGTCATTCAGCTTGACACCTACTCAAAATTATTTAATTAAATAAATGTGATTTTATTTTATTGTTTAAAGAAATCAAGGGATTGGAATTTAAATGGTCTGTGAAATTCTGAAATTAATTAAAAGATAAAGTTATCGTAAGACAATTTTTTTTCCAAAGAGATAGCTAAAATTAAATCCTTTGTTTGGACTTAAGTAATTAAAAACAGGGATTAATAATTTAATTAAAAACAGAAATGTAAAAGCAATAACTTGTGGAGGGAATGAGAGAATACACCCTGTAATGGGGGGGGGGATATATAAAGGCTGGTCAGGTGAAATTTAATTAGTTAGCTGGGTTATATTCCTTGATACTCATGGGCACTCTTACCTGTTCTATTTAAGTTAGCAGTATAGTTTTCGGAGTGTACTGACAGAAAAGCAGAATTATGAGTGTAAAAACTATTTTTTCAGAATGCTGAACAAGTGGAAGAGTCATTAATAGCTGAACATATTTTAAAAAGTATTAACCGAAGGGAGAAAGAATACTGCCCAATTAAATAAAGAAGAAAGGAAGCAATACGGAATGGAATCAAGATTTATTAGTGATGCAACAATGAATATGGAGTAGGAGACCAAGTTCGATACATTCGCACCGCTCGAAGACCTACATAGCCATCCAGTGATGTGACTTTCTATTTCTTAAAGTGTAGCTGCTATGGACAATTTACCAACCTCCATTGAAGCCCTGTTAAGTAATCACCTGCACAGCAGATATATATCGCCCTCAAAATCCTAGCCCGGAGAAGAACGAAGCCTTCGGGAAGTATTATTTATGTTTTTATATCTATTTTTGTGTCTTATTACTAGTAATTCGTTATTTTACTAATATTGCTATTATTAAATGAACCAATGAATTGCATAATTCAGTTATAAATATTTCTTTTGTAATTTTAACATAAAAGTACATGTAATTCATTGGAGTATCAGAAATATTTCAAAATAGTTAAATAGAAATAATTGGGTGGTTTGGTCATTGGATGTATGTGTTTCGCCTTGTAATAATAGTAAATTTATTCCATCCACTATGTGCAGGATTGTTTCCATAAGGAATAAAAGTGTGTTAGAAAGGGTTCCAAATAATTATTATTGTCCACTACTTGCAGGACTTCTATTATGGAACTTTTAAGATTCAAATTGTAGTTTAGCATGAGTTTGTTCCCCTAGTAAATTTATTCCATCCGCTACATGCAGGATTGTCTCCATAAGGAACAAAAGTGTGTTAGAAAATGTTCCAATTAATTATTGTCCATCACATGCAGGACTCATATTATGGAACGTTTAAGATTCAAATATCATTAACTCGTGGCTAAATCATTATTTTAACTTAAACAAAGGTATAGATCACCACAAGTGGAAGGGTGAGGGTCATTTTTTTTATTATGAAACACGTGCATACCATGGCCAATACACTTTGTTTTCATATAAGTAATTTATTCCAAGTTTTGGGTTTAAAGTGTAAGCAGGGGAGAATTTCAGACCATTCTTTTCCCATTTATGAAACTATTTAAAATTTATTTATACGCTTGAATTTTAATTAATATCGTTTATGTGTGTGTTTATTCTCTTCTTTATTTTGTAAATATTTATATAATTAAAGAGGGCTTAATAAATTTAACATCTAATTTTAAAGTATGGCGTTGTGCTGTGTATTTGATAATGATATTATTGTTTGACCTTTTCTGTTAACGAAGCAACAAACCACCATCCCGAGATCATGAGTTGATTGAGCTAGTCAGGGATTAAACTTACCGGGATCGGGAATCATTCGTTAGGCATTCACTTTTCTATTGATTTTATACATATATAAAAAAGAAAGTATAAGAGATTATAACTCTTTATTAATTACATGATCATATCCCTTGGGGAGGGGAGTAATTTCTTTCTTAAGGTGGCATGCAAAGGTTGCAATAAACGAACCTTTCAAAGGTATGATTATAGTAATGTATATTTTGGATGCCTCTGAATATTTCTTAATTGCTGCTCGACGTTAGAAAATGCATGTCATGCTCAATGCATATAGACATAGGCAGTGACTGGTACAATATATATATATATATATATATTATATCATGTTATTTAACTCTTATACACCAGTAGTTTTATTTATTTACTTCATTATGAGCATAAGATAAGTAATATTTGATAAATTAAAAAAAAACTAACAAAGATATAATTTTTATATTAGGAAAATGTGTAATTTAACTTACAACTACTTTAGAAAGAAAGCAAGCTAAAGCAGAGCAAATATTACAGTAAAGTTTAGAAATATAAACAGATAAATTATTATTAGTAAAATGCAAATATATTTAATTGTATTCAAAGTAGTTGATTATCTAATTTAAATTCTTGCTTAATAATTTTTAAAAGTATATCTCTAAATAGAGCTTATTAACTTAGTTAAATATTATTCAACTGTTTAAAGAAATATATGTTAATTAGTAAGACAGATTTATTTTAAAAGAAAAATATCATTTTTACTATACATGTATGTGTATGGCTTTATTTGCATGTGTGTATTTTTGGTTTCTTTGTTTTAATTGCCAAGATATTTAATTTTACACAATAAATATTTAAAAATGAATATTTTGTTAAACTTAGTAAATTAATGGTTAACCATTTTAAAACAAGAATTTCTGATAAACTTAAGTCGAAGAAAAAGTGTTTTATTTTAAAAAATATTATTTTATTGTCTTATTTAATTTAATTAATTATATCAATTAATACAATTGACTATTTCATCTTAAAATCACATGAATTGGTATGGATATATATTACAATCAATCCTGCTTGATGGCATTGTTCCTCCACCAAAACACATTGATATAACATTACTGGACCATTATATTTTCTTTATTATTTTAACAAATAAACAATAGACAGACCATTGTTTAAAATTATGTTATTTTATTATATTTGAAACTAATTTTATAGAATTTCAATTAATAAGCATTTTTTTTGTAATAAATGTTTTTTTATTTTAGTTTTTTTTTAAAAAAAAAATATTTTTTTTCTTTTTTAAGAAATGTTCCTTTAGGTTCGTTTTTTTTTTTTTGGAAAGTAATTTAATATATTTGCAAAATATTCATTTGTTAAATTTTTTTCCACATTGATTTGATTACTTCAAACATAGTTTTATTTTTTGTTGATAAACAATGCCCCGATAACCAATTTATTTTTGGTCCATAATAAATGTTATTTTATTGTATGTTTTTTTGTTTGGAAACTGTAAGTTAATATATTTGCAATATCTGATCCAGAAGTATATCACAGCTAATGCTTTCATCAGCTCAATTTTGAATCCATCAAACCAGTTCACAGAGAACTCTTTCAATGGCAAAAACTCATTCTGCATTACATCACATAGATCCTACATTTCCTTGGAACCATCTCCCACCACACACACACCTTCTCAGTTGGTAGAATTCGTTTTTCTTGTAGGAAGCTGCAGCAGATGCTTCTGTATTAGGCAATAAAGACAGCTTGAACTAATACTTTTTTTCACAAATAGCCACTTTTTCACCAACACAAGCTCTCACAAGGTACAAGACTTTAGATTCAGGCATGCTGAATCACATTTTGTAATTTTGAGAGATTTACCAGAAAGCAATGACAATGGTTACAGTATGACAATTTTGAAGACTTTATAGTAATTCATTTAGGCTTGAAAATAATTTCTTCTGACTGCATATTGGTTTACTTTTCATCATTAAAATTATTCACACCCTATCATGATAAGTTAACAATATGTTAAGTGTCAGCATTCGTACAGAGAGTAAACAACACATTTCACAGTTAACTGATACAATAGGTTGTGTGAATTGCAAAAGCAATTGATCACAAAAATGCTGGCTTGTATTTTCAACTACTTTTGGCTAGCAACAATGCCACTGAGTGAAATGGATTGTCATATGTATCAGTATCCATGAATTTTTAAAAAATATTTTGATCAAAATTAGATAATTTTACTAATTAGTTTCTTGTTGTAATTAACATATTTTATTACAGAGGTCATGATTTCAGATCATTAGTTCTTCACACCTGTCAAGAGGTATAAAATCAAAAGATTGCCAATTGGCAAGGTCAGGTTTTTCATTTTCACCATCTCCTGACTGATCACTGTCATCACTGCAATTTAAATCAGTAATATTTTTTATAATTATTTTTATTTGTTAGCTCAAGTGTAAAGTTATTAAAACTTTTGGTACATATTAACTTCTAATGCAGTGTTATCCAGTTCTTAAGGTAATCTTGCTATTTTATTGTCATAATTCAATTTGAACTATCCTCACTACTAATATCATGCTTCAGAAAAATAACTTGTTTATAATATATCAATTTCATCAATCATGCTTTAAAGTAGATTTTAATAAAAATCAGGTGATGTATCCATTGATATTAACTCATAAAATCATACTCGACATTGTATGAATTTACTTTTTGCTATTATACCTTGTCTTTAGAAAGAAATTAACATTTAAAAATATTCTGTTTAAAACATTCAACTAAGAATAAGCAGCTATATTGATTATTCTATTTGTTATTAAATGCTAGAAATAATTTCTATTAATTCTAATGAATATAATAAAATACCTTTTCAGAATGAACTTTGTAATTATTTAATAATCTGTCATCTTTAGTATAGGAGAAACTTTTTAAAATATATTTCCTTTCTCCAAATTTGTTATGAAGAATATTTATGAGAACACTGAAATTAAAAATTTTTTTAAAAAAAACTAAACAAAAGAAATTTATATGCTTCCTTCTGTTTTACATTTGAAAAATACTTTGAATAAATTTCACCGAGTGATTTAATGAAATGATCATGTTAAAAGATATGGTTTGCAAAATAACTACAATAGACATTAAATAATGTGTTGTATTAAAATGCAGACTTCAATTTAATAGTAATTTTAAGAAAATGAGTACCAGAAATAATATCTTGAAATGACTTTTTTTGTTTTAAATTTAAACTTGTTTTTGAAATATGCTTTTCAAGAAGAAATGAGAATCTATTGCTTAGTTTAAAATGGAACCATTTACTCCATGACTCAATGAATCATTTTTTCTATTGATACATCACCAAATCAATATTCCTTAGCTAGCTAGTTTGCATTGGCCTATTTCTTTAAATAGATCCAAACTTATTATTTAATTTAGAGTTGAGAACTTATATTTGGAAATCATGTGCCTTATTTTAAAAAAAAAATTATTTTATTGGTATGGATGCTTCATTCTGCAGATAACCCATGGAGGAAGGACTTTGTGCCCTTGACAGACCACTCACTATGGAATGTTCTGCTTATGAACTAAGGTGAATTTAAATATATATATATACAATATTTTTATTCTGTTACTACAATATTTCTGTCAAGATAATATTATTTATTATGATGATATTGTTCTTTAAGAAGTTTGTTACAGAATGCGTATATATTCCTACACATTGTAAAGTAAACATTTCATACAATATATTTGTTGGTTTAAAGTTAAATATATAATGCTTTTATTCAAGTAGTTGTAATTTATAATGCTTTTATTCACAGAAATATTTATCTTTTACATTTGGTTATGAATGTTTTATTTACCCTAGGTGAACCGTCAATGTATGTTTATCAGATCAATATTTCATAATTATTATGAAATAATAATTTAATGGCTAAATTCTAATGTAACTGAACCTTTATTAGTCAATTTCACTAATATTTACTTCAGTATTATGTCCACCTTACCTTTATAAATTTTTATTCTGTTCAGTGCATATATGGGTATTTCTTATTTAATGTAGAATTTTTTTGTGCTATTTTAAATATTGGAGTCATTTGATTGCCCATGAACTTATTGTTTTAAGACATTGTTTAATGTTTGCAATTTTAGTGTGAATATTAATTTATTTACTTTATTAGTGATAATTTGGTTATTTTGCCATTGCTTAGATTAGGATATGTCTTTGAGGATTAGAGTTTATTTGATCTTAATTTGCTTAGGGGCTTTGCAGATGGAGACACTCTCCCCATTGTTCACATTTTATATTCCATGAGGGGATAGTGTTTTTATTTTAGTATTGCTTTTGTACCTATGCCCCATGATATGATATTCTTGGTGTGTATTCAGTCTTGTTTTCTTATGTGGTGAGACTGCAGCCACACATACATTCTTTGCCTTAGATATAGGTATTGGAATCTACATACTTCATTTGTTGATTGCTCTGCACAGCCTATCTTCATTATCGCATCCCTCATGATGTTAGTAAATATTTTTCCACCATAGTAGGTGAAGCTATTTGTGCTTTAGAAATATGGCCATGATAAGTTAGTTACTGAAGTACTTAATTCTTCAAGGTGCACTTTGTTATTTGTAGCTTTTGTTAAATGAAACTGTATTGTGCTATTGAGCCCTGCCAATAGTCCACAAGTAAACCTACAAGGTATCAATAATTTTAAATGCTTATTCTCAGCACATAACATTATAAGAAATGAATATACTCAATGTTATTTGTTTTCACCATCTGGAGCACTTCGCTGATGAATTAGTAAGTTATTTAATATAAAATATTTTAGTATTATGTGGACATATCTAGTATATGTGTGTACATGACTTCTGATAAATGATCCATACATTTCTTTAAATTTTACTTTAAAAAAATAGTGCTAAACAATATTACTTTATTTGCCTGGGTAGGAGTTATTATCATCATACAAGTTTGTTTATTGAAAACCACTCACAGAATAATTCAGCTTAATGATAGTTTAATCTTTAAGAAAAAGGTATTATGAGTTGTTACATGACAAGGGAATATTTTAACTGAATTGTATTGCTCAGCTTATGATTTAAGCTATTGCTGTTTTATTTCTTGAGACCCAATCTTTGTTAAAATTGGATAATTAAGCTAGGTTACTTATAAACTAAGGTAGCTAAATGTTTAAACCAATATCTCCAATGAGTATATTTTGTCTAATAACTTATCTAAATATTTTCTAAAACCTATAGATTGTTTGTTAGTGAGGTCATGATGTACCACCTATGGTTACATCCTACAACATATTTCAATAGTGCCTATGTTTGGCAAATAGCTTTCAATAATAGTGTAAATAAATTTTGCTTATGTTGTATTTAAAATGCTAATAAATGTATTATTTAAATTTGGTTTCTGTTTTTCTATATAGAATTTGTGTTGTGTTCACAATTTTTATTTGTGACAGAAATCTTGATAAATCAGATGATTCATTTTATGCAGATCCAATATCTTGATCTTACTGCAAATGCAAATATTTCCTAAATGCTTCAATTCCAAGATGGAATTATAATCAAAAAAAATAAATATTTATTTAATGTTGCTTTGTATTATCTGATCCATTTTCCAGACTGCACATTATTTGTTTATTTTATTAATAAAAGTACAGACATCAAACTTAATTATTTTATTGTGTTGTTGATGGGGTAGTAGAAAGACATAAAAGGTATCCCTTCTTTCTATTATTTCAACTGATATCCTTGGTAAAAGGTGATAATTTTCTAATTTTATATAATTTGTTTAGGCAATTGTCAGGCAAATTAAACACTTCTTTATATAATTGTTATAGATATTTAGGGTACATTAGCTTATAAGGGAAGTGTGTCTCCTAGAGTCTGCCAGGATGTCCGTCATTTATTTGGAAACACAATGCAACAATACACCTTTTAAAATTAACAAAGAACTTTGAGATCATTATTTATTATATTATGAATCATTAATTAATTCATTTGTCATAATTCTTATAGTGACAAAAGAAATTCATTATTATTTATTGTACCATCAGAAAAGTACATTGCATTTATACTCTACAAAAGTAGAGTAAACTAGGTCATGTTATTAAATACTTTAGTGATTAGTATTTGCTATTTAGGATATTTTTAATGGAAATAAATATTTTCAAAAGATGTTCCTTTAAGTGCAAATTATTTATTGCTCAGAGAACATATTTTAATAGGAAAGATTTATATTTTAAAATTGTTATATAGGCAAGAGTGAAAATTTTCCACTTCAAGTCATTCATTTGTTCTATAATTATACATATTATTATTGCTTAGAAACCTTTTTTTATCTTCATAGATGTCTCTCCAGCAAAAGTGACAATGAACTAACCGATCAATGAGCTTAGCCAAATTTAATAATAAAATATTGATAAGAAGAGATTGATAAAAAGAATTGACCGACAAATAGAGTTTAATTTTAAAGACAATTTATTAACTAACATTAATTTACTAAATTTAAACATCTTTATAATTTAATAATACACACACATTTTAAATTAATATTTCTAAACTAGTTTAAATATTCTTGTAGATTTTAATAATAGAACACTGGTATTTATCTAATTTAACTAATAACACTGATATAATGATCACGCACATATTAATTCATATAGCATTCACAAATATAATAAAGCATTAATAGCATTTGAAACTTAAACACACATATCAATAGTTCATTTTATGTATGATATAGAGTTCATATAATTAGACTCTTGGAGGATTCACACGAATTAATGCAATGCAATGGCTATTACAGTATAAACGAAATAAGCAAATGTTTTACCTAGGATTTTGAACGTAAATTTAGAACTTTGTTTTCTTCTTGTTTGTTGCTTATTCCAGCCAGCTGGGTTCCTTGATGAGTTTCCTTATTATTCACGATCATTACTACTGGAAACAATTAGATACTGAAGGAGATTTTCTAAGATGTTACGCTGACATTATTTCACGGGCAGATCTTGCTGTTTTCATTGGACATAAGGCTGAAGAGATGTGCATTCCCAAAAGCTGCTCAACACTGCATTTTTGTGTTTCTGGATACAATTAACTTAACTGATTGAAATTAACTGACTCAATTGACTTGTGAACTGAACTCAACTCAACTGATTGTCTGATAAAATATTCAGTATTTATACCGATGACGTGTTGTCTCTTTAATATTCTTCGGCAAATATCTGTTGTTGAAATTCTTTAGCAATTAATCCTTCGACATGTTTTGGAAGATTGCTTAATTAGTAATAGCCATGCAGAAGTGATGTTTTATAATCTTCTTTAACTTTCATTTATTTATAACATTTATTATGCATACATTTATTCTATTATTGACAATCGCACATATATACACACATATATTACTAGTTTTAAGATTATTTTTTCTTTAATTCGAATGAAAAGAGATTTGTATTTTTTTAAACTTTAAATTATTTATATTTTACGAATACTAATACAAAAACTCTTTACTTCCTTTTTATAAAACCTTTAGTTTAATTTTTATAACGAAACACCCCTCTCCCCTTCTGATTAATTAATGGTAGCTTTTTATTTCAAAAACTAACGATGGAAAACTATTTGATTCATATCTTTTCGAAAACAAACTGTAACAAACTCTTCAACATCTAATTTTACGTTTTTCTTTTATGAAAGATTATTTTAATAATTTTTTTAGATAAAATTATTTTATATACATGTGCCAATTTGGCCTTGGGACAATATATATATAATGATTAAATGTGAGTATCTTAATCATAATAGTTGAAGATGTACAAGTGATGGTAGTCAAAAAAAATATTTTTTTTTGTTTCAGTCTTCAGAGAATCAGAAGGGGAAGCTGAGACGCCACAACAAATATCCATATTGTAAAGAATATACAATAAATAAGGAAATATTCTGTCTCCTAACGATTATTTTAACATATCCACCTTTATGCTATTAAGAGGTGGCAGATCATTTTAAAGATGGATGAAAAAGTTGATGAGACAGGTAAATCAAGACAGTGAAATTTTAGATACAGACACAAGTATAGAAGAAAGGTCAGTGTGCCGATAGGCATTTAAGAAACCTACAGAAGAGATGTGGCAACATATTCAATCATTAGAGGACCAAACAATGACTCAACTCCCAGAGACACCTTACCAAGAAGCAATTCCTATGCTAGGGGATCAATTGATGCCATCTAATAAAAGTGAATCCATCACACTACAGATTCTGAGGGAGATGATGCTAAAAATGACTGCTTTGGGAACAAATATGGCCCACATGGAATCGAGATTCGAGTCAAATATGGCCAATAAGGGAAATGAGATGTATAGATAAATTAACGATCTCAAAGATTTAAATAGTAGGTTGGATAACATTGCAATGAGAGCCAATGTCAACCAAGTCGAGGTAGGTTTGAAAGGGGATATATCTCAATTACAAGAAGACATGAGGAAGGGATTAGTGGGGATTGAAGAGAAATTGGAAGTGAGAATTCCGGAAGTCGACACCTGATTATCTGAAATAGGACAGTTATTGCAGAGAGTGGGAAAGGTATGAACTGATAATAATGGCATAAGGTTGAAGAAGAAAGTACCAAGTGTCAAGAGTGTTTCAACAAATTTGCTGAACCCATTACTACTCATATCGTTCAAGAGATCAAACAAGTTTACTTGACACAAGAGGTCATGAATAAATAGGTATGGAGTAAGCAGAACACTTTTAGGGAAGAATTAAGAGCTTAGCCTGAGATGGTCCAAACAAAGCTGAACAACCTTTCCATGGCCCATAATGTCGAAAATGAAGGATGTGCAGATACACTTGGTTCTCTTACTCATGGATTGGCTCAAATTGGGTGACAAGGTAGCCTCCATGGAGACTGATATAATGATTGGGAAGACTACCCTTCAGAAATTAATTGAATCTACTAATGAAACACATGAGAGATTGAATTTCCTAAATGAGGTCATACAATGTAAATGAGTCTGGAGCATGCCAGCTGAACATGAAGTCAGATAAGCAAGCATTGAAAGGAAATGAAGCAATTGATGGGGGGTCAAAAGAAACGAAATACACCTGGGTCTCATTTTACGTGATAGGTTCCTCAGAAAACACGCGCAAACAAAATCATGCAAAAATAGACATAACTTGCCTTGAAAAAGGGGGGATATGGACTGTGATTTTTCAAAACTCGCGTAAAAGCAAAGCATTAGTGTAAAATTTACTTTAAAATTCGTGCAAAAAAAAACAAAGAACTAAAATATGACTAATAAAAAATTTCAAATTTGAAAAAAATTGATACAAGACAAACTTTTTTTAACTATAATATTTAATTTTATTCAAAACAATATATTTTTATGCATAATTTACAGTAATTTATATTTTTTTATACGCGTTTTAATTATTATCGCTATTTGCCGGTAAACAGGTTCATTTGCAAACTGATAAAAAAAATCAGATTCTTCACAAGATGAAATACAACTAGTGGCAATGTCACTCTCATGTTGTGTTAATTAAGTTTTGTGGTGACGACGTAATTAATCTAACAACTAAAAATTAAATTCTTATTTTTGTCTTTAATTTTCAATTTTAATTGTGCCCACTGCTATTACTCATCTTTTAAAAATAAACTTGCGGACACTAAATGATTAATAATTGATTAAATGTTCTTTATAAAAAAGCAAAAACAGAATGTGATTTAAAATGTAAAATTAACACGCACAATGTTTGAACAAATTTACATTATAATCTTGTAAAATTTAATGTGTGTATACATAAAATGTGGAAATCATGATTTTAATTTCATTATTGCATAAAATCTTACTATTATAAAGCACTGAAACTATTCAAATTACTAAGTTGAAAGTCGAATTTCAATAATGTGCTATTACTTTCAATATAACGTGAGTGCGTGATATTTATTATTTAAAGTAGTAGCGCAATATCGGAGTTCAACTTCCGGTGAAACATGAATCACGTAACTTCAAAATTGTGTTAAATAAGTCCGCGTAAAAAAAGACCCAGGTGTAATAGAATTCTCATGAGACAGATCTGAAGGGGATAATCTTGGAACTCAAGATCAGTATGGGAAGGGCACATGGGTTTCCAAGACATTTACCAAGGTAGAGGATACAAATTTGCTTTACCTGTGCTTGACTGAGAAACAAGCCAATGCTGTGCTTGACTGAGAAACAAGCCAATGCTCAGCAGATGGCTGATGAACCCTATCAGATCAAGAACCATATGGATTTTCAAGAAATTAATAGGACCCAAAAGGTCATCTCACAGATAAATGCAATAAACCAGTTCATGAAACTTAGTGTTCAAGGGCTTTTCGAACGAAGCACTGACAGAACATTTTAAACTTAGTGTTCAAGGGCTTTTCGAACGAAGCACCGACAGAACATTTTAGTTTAGATTTATATTTTTCAGTCAACAGGCTTATCAGAAGCTGAGTTATTATTGCCTAGTCACCTCCAGGATGATGCATTAATGTGGTAGGAGTCACTGTATCAAACCCCATCCACATTTGAGGAATATTGAACTTTATTAGTACGTAATTTCTGTAGTCGGGATAGACAAGAAGCCATCTTATATCATATACTCCAGGAAAAGTACATGTTGATGCCTGGAGAACATTCGTGAAGTTTTTTCGATGACAGGTTACCAGATTACACACACTGGATACATACCACCTCACCGAGTCAGAGATCATTTGGATAGTTAAGAAAAACTTGCCTTTGTGAATAGAAGAATCCATCCTATATACTAGTGCAAGAAACAGCAGGTGGCTGAACTTTTGGCCAGTATAGATCTAAATAATACCCAATTTATCTACACAAGGTCTGGAAAAAAGGAAAGTCAAACCTTCAGTCAATACTATATTCTACAGGAAAAGAAAGGATAATGCTGAAAGGAGATGCCACTATCCACACTTATTGTCTCCAAAGCGCATATGACCAAACAAGAGCAAAGCCATAAAAGACTCATTACCGAGTTCAGGAGGCTCTCCAACACCGAGATGCAGTAATTCTGCAACTCAAATTTTAAAAAAATCAAACTGAAGGGGTACTTGAGGCCTAGTTTCTCACCTCAAAAAACCATACTCTGAGAAACAAAACCTTTGACAAAATGGGAGATCACCAATATGACATGTTCATAGGAAGACAGAGTGCCAAATTATGCTCAACAAAGTTGCCATATGATAGAGGTGTTGTTTGAGACTGTTCCAGTTAAAGCACTAATGGACTCAGGTAGCCAAATTTCGGTCATTTCTGATCAATTTTATAAAAGGATACCAACTAAAAATCCCATGAGATTAAGATACTACCTTTAATGCCTATGCAAGTGATGATGGTCAATAGTAGGAAGGCAAAGTTGGTATAAAAACAAGTCTGGGTAGAGATCAAGTTTAACCAAATGACTCTCTATCATGTTTTCTTGATACTTAATGGATTAATCCATGATGTAATCTTAGGGACAGACTTCTGGCACATGAACTCTTGTATTGTTGATTTCTCAAGTAGGATTGTAAAGATAAATGAGGAGACCTTAGAAATGACATTATGTACAAAGTATGGTCTACCTGAGGTCGATTGCAAAAATTCACACCCAGCAAACTTCTTTTTAATGAACTCGTACCACCTTTATTTAAAAAATACAAACCCATTGTTGGACCATACCAACATGATGAGGAAACCAATATTTTCCTGGTGCAATAGTGACTAGCATAGCAAGTGCATTAAACCAACAAAATAGAAGTATCATAAATTTTTTCCCATATGATGGTCGATTTGTTATTGTCAAACAAGCTAATTCTAATGCATTTTGGCTTAATGTCAATGGAGAAATAAAAGGGACTTACAATCCTAGAAGGCTGAAACCATGCTTTGCTTAAGAAGGAAACATTGAGGAAATTAATGCAATGACATCTGAAAGGTGCAGAATATCATGAGGTCAATAAAAAATGAACAAGAGCAACCAAATTTTAATATGTGAAAATAGATAGTGCAGGATGGATACAAAGAGGGGTGAAAGGTGATTATTTTAGAGGGCACTCATAATTACCATTTGTGTTATTTGAAAGGAGACAACATGGAAACTAGGGAAAATGGAAAAGCACTTCATGATGAGGGTATATCCGACTTCATGATCGAGTATCGGCTACTTTCGGAACTGACTGAGATATGAGGATGATGTCTAACTGTGTATGAACACCCCATATTCCATGCAGTTATCCTAGGGTCTTGAAACTCTGTGGAGGGGGACAAGGAGCCGACGAGACAAGTTTTCATGTTGCCTAAATAGGAGTATGGAACCAGTCAGATTCTTTTTGACTTCATCATGATACAATCATATGATAGACAGGACTATTTAAGTAGAAATTAAATAGAGATAGTAAACTGAATTATTGAATATGACTTTTGAAAGGGGTCAAAGTTTCTTTAAACAAAATTGTAATTTAGCAAACCAACTGACAGAAAAAAAGAGATAGATAATTACGGATATTTTACTATATGAAAAAGAAAATCACCCTCTATGATAACCTGACACTGAATCTAAATATGTTTCATATCCTAGAAAATTTCAAAACTTCAAAAGGATTAAACTTTTAACCTTTTTGGATTGGGTGTATTGTAAGGATCACCACAGGTCTCATCCTTATCCTTATAATAAAATGCATTGAACATACAACATTAAACATAAAAAAAATTAAACATTTGTGAATGTAATAAAACACATGTTAATTTATAAAATTAATACATCCATCGAACAGTTCAAGTTTATTAGATATAAAGGTTTGAATAAAATTTATATTTGTATTTTACAAACTGGAAATGCTTGAAACAAAAATAATGATAAAAGAAACTAATAAAAATGTGTTACTAATTTTCATTTTATTAATGTTTTAAAATAACTGTACTTGACAAAACGATGCTTAAACAATTGAGAAAGTTTTACAAAAAAAAGGCAATTATATGCAAGAAAGGGGGAAAGAAAACCTAGTAGAACGTGCTTAACAATAACTATGACATTTTTTTGTGGTGGCTGAAAAATTAAAAACAAGTATGGAAAAAAATATAAGCAAGTTTTTGTCTTCTTTATTCTTTAACGCCGACAAGTCAAATGATTTGAAAATTATATACAACGTTTTGACAAAAACATTTTTCAGCATTTTAAAGAAAAATAATTAATGCACAAGGAAATCTAGAACTGTAAGATTATCTTTATGCTTCTGTTGGAATTGAGCTTTTATACGAACTATGTACATTAAAAAACAAAAATCATAGCCATTTGATTGAAACCTAACAAGCATCAAGACTTTATTTTTGATATAATTCTATTGAACTATTTGTTATAGAATATATGAAAAAATCTATTCAAGTAATCGAGCATTTGGTAGTTGTAAAAAAATATTGATACGTTTGATTTAATAACGGTTAATATCAAAAATCAGTTTTAATAGTATTTTTTATTATATAGCTGTAACGTGCCAACCGTTGATGAAAGAAAATAATTTTAGATATATATACTAGCATAAAGAATTATGCAGGCATGCTAAATAATCGTTGTGAAGGGTCAAGGCACCTCAGATGTGTTTGAAGACAATGTATACTATATATATGTGTAAGTTTCCACCATCACGTATATATATATATATATATATATATGATGGCTACCAGATGTGTGGAAGTTTTCCAGATTAACTGTGAAAGTTGCCAAACCAGATGCTATCCAAACTACCTGTTCAATTTGTGAGAGATGGATAAATTGTTAAAGGTACTACCTTGGAAAATGAAGCAAGAATAATTATACCAGAGATGCTGAAAATTCCTAATCTATAATAGTTTACCATCTGAAAGAAAATAATCCTGTTACCCAAGATGTCTACAGGATCAGCCATAAAATCATGTTGACATGTCATTGTTTGTTTATTGTTGTTAACATGTTAATCTTGTAAATTTTGTAAGGTTTTCTCTCCTCTATTCTTTTACTTCCATATTTCAATTTTGAGATGGAAGTGCAAAGAAATTTAACATTAAGCATTTTATGATGTAAATAAGTCAGATAACAATTAATGTAATGTTGAAATAAAAGGTATAAATAGTTCTTTTGAAAGAAAAGAGGGACTGAATTATGATAAAACTGAATATACAGGGAGGTAAGACTTATTCTTTTGATACATTATAGACACACATTTTTATAAAGAGTTAATTGTTAATAAAACTTTATTAACCATTTATTAATAAGTTGCTTACTAACCATTATAAGTGCAAGTAATTAATTTTAATAAAATTGATGGCAATTCTAGTTATTATACATAGTAGTAGAGTTACAAATGGACCAATTATTTTAAATATTTTACAAGATAAAATTTTACATGTAATAATGGCTATGTCATTTTTATTTCAAATTTAAAGATCAATGTCATTTGTTGGATGATATTACTGATCGTAAATCATTATTTTAATACTGTAACAGTCAGAATCGTCTATCTCACTAACACACTGCAGAATTCAAACCCCAGACATGAAACTGAACATTCTAAGAGGGGTTGCCTTCTAAATATACTAAGTTCGAATCTAAAGCCCAAATTTCACAGTGCCATCTACGTGACAACGCATCTGATGCCACTACTAGTATGACCTTTGACCAGTGCCTGGTGGTCAGGGAGAAACAAAAGACTCTATACTAAAAGAAGTTTGGGTGGCTAATTAACATCTATGGATTTACAAAAGAAATGCAGAAAATATATATATAGACCGAGACAGTGATAGGAATCAAATAAAATAAGAGATCAAATTTAGTTTTAAATAATTTCACAAAATTTATTCATATAAATTATATATATAACTCCACTGTCTGCTTATATGAGACAGGGACGCGTATTAAATACTTGTTGGCATTATATTCCCAAAACTGACAAAAAGACTTTAAAACAAAGTGATATATTCTATTCCTCGGGCTAATAGCATTACGATAATGTGCTTGACGAGATAGGAACATGTGCGAGGTGTTTTGAGTAATTGTACAAGTTGAAGAAAATATTTGAAAATTAAGTGTTCTAAAAATATTTATTGATTTCGAGAATAGCATGGACTAAAGCTTACTAAGCAACAAAGTGGGAATGTGATCAAAGCATTTATTTTAGAATAATATTAATAGAGTTGCATTGGGAGGTCAGTATTGCTGATAATGAATTTATTAAAGTTGGAGGGTGTGACACATTTAAGTCACGGATGCTTTGTAAAATAAATATAAAATAATCAATATTGAAGATCGGGAATGATTACGGAGGATATTTTGCCGCTAACCCGTAGGAAAGTATTGTTATGAACAGCTGAAACTTAGCGACTGTGTGACGATTGCGTTTAATTCCCAGGTGTGTCATTTGGGGACACACTCTGCCTGGAAATTGCAATAAGCGAAGAATCCTTGGAAAATTAAAACAAAGCGGTCTCAACAACCAATTCATTTACCAGCAATATGAGACTAGTGTATATAAAACATACTGAATGGGTTTTATTTGGATTAAGAGAAATGCCCAATCAAATTCCCAGAAATTCATTTAAAAGGGTCCGCACATTCTCGACGTCAATGATGAACTTTGTAATTAAAGTAGAACATGGTAATTAAAATAGGAAAATGCATGCTTGCGGGTTTGAAAAGTAAGTATAGATTTAAATACGCAATCATGCAGTAGGGGACACATTTAATCATTGACCTCGCACATACTGTCATATTAGATTAAAATCAATAACATGTAGATTTTAAACCATGTGATTATATTATATATTAAAGAATAGAATCGCCCTCGAATGAGTGATTCGCAAGATAATAAAATTGGAAAATTATAAATTAAAAATATGCCTTAATAGCGGCGTCTTACTTTCAATAAAGGGAATAGTTCACTAGATCAAAGACGATTCTGACACATTATCATAATAAAATAAAAGAAAGCTTTATAAATAGAAAATATTAACCCAAGGATAGAGCAAAACTGTTGATTATATTTGAACACTTTAAAGAAGTACATAATAAAGTTATGTGAAATAAAAGAAAAACAATTTAGAATAGCTATAGCATGTTAGTTAGGAATCACAAGAGCTCTTGGGTTAATTTAGGTTACCTCTGGAGATGCATTTGCAGGTAGATGTTCGGCAGGTTTTATAATTCAGCAGCAAAATTTGGAATGTTCATATTTTTGCAGCAGCAGCAGTTCCGGGGTTCCTTATACGATAGCTTCCGATGGTCTGGAGCAGCGGCCGGCTATTCCGAGGGGACATAGCCATCTTGACACCTCTACTCTGTCATGTCAAGGTTAGCAAATTATTAGAATAAAACTCAGAATGATTTCTCTTAGAAACATTAGAATAAACTGGAGAACAAAAGAAAACCCTTCTTTTTATAGTAGACTTTAACAATAGAACTGCCCTGGAGCATTACAAAAATATATCGGACTTATCAGCTGTAATTAAATCTATCCGAATGTCCAAAGGAATTCAACATTTTAAATTAATTTCTTTTGTTAATTTCCCCATGACATTCGAATCACAAACTAGATTTAATTAAAAATTACTTTTACTAATTAAAGAAAACCTTAAGTGGACATCTGCTGTTTTTAGATAAACTTATATAATATTAACTAATTAAACTATTGTCCATCATTTATTTTAACAGAAATATTTGGAATGACTTTTATTAAATTAAACGAAAATTATTTTACTTTTAAATTGCAATATTTGAATATATTTACTAAACGAATATTTACTAAATGAATTTTATTTTAAATCAAAATATATTACGACGGTAATATATTTGTAAATAGATTCAAACAAAACAACTTTAATAATTTATAATTTTGATATGTTTTAAAATGCATATCATAGTATGTGTGCAATTACGACTTATATAACCTACTTTTTAATAAATCAAAATTATGTGAACATATACATAATCTATAATCTTTTATTTATTTGGGAATGAGTTATATATATAATACGAGCATTGTACTCGTGGTTTAAAATTAGGCAGGATTTTCGGTATATAAGCGTATTGCAGACACACTACGATAGATTGGGTTTCAAACTAAGGTATGAGAGTAGGAAATAGGTGAGAAAAGGTGAAACGAAGATCTGCAAAGCAGACCTTACTGTTTCAATACAAGGGCATGAAAAGCAGATTCTGATGAATACCAATGACATTTGGTGGATGATATTTTCATTTTGTTATTTTAATGAGATTATGTGGAAGTGTTATAATTCATAGTTATTATATTTTTAAATTCATATTTTGCCCATTATAATATTTTATATTGTTATAACTTTATTAATTTAATTTTATCTTACATCAAGGGTTGTATATAATCTCTTGATAACACATCACTAACTTTACATATCTCTATTTTATATGGGAGCATACATGCAACACGAACCCAAGAGCTGTACCATATGAACCAAAATACCAAGTCAGTGCTCACATTGGCTAGACATCTCCTTATCATAACTCATACCTGAAGAGAGTAGCTGTTTAGATTACAATTGGGTTTGAATTCTGGGAATTTAACGGAGTGGAGAGTGGGTGGATCCTGTGAACGTTACCAAACAAAAGGTATTGAGTGGTAGTTAAGATCTACTTTGACTGTAATGTTGCAGGATCTTTCCAATCCTCCATGGACGGACGGTTTCTTGTCACGGTGTATGTAGTGGTGAGGGGGTAGGTAAATGGTAAGGGGCTGGTTGTCTGTCCATTACATTATATACACATATATATTGTAAAAGCAGTTTTCAACCCAGCCCAAACCAACCCTTAAGTAAGTGTTCATAATATTAATCTAAACCTATGAAAACCACAAACTGAGATAATAGGTTACATAACAAACATACACATACATAATTACATACACACTTAAAGTTTGTTTTAATAAGTGCCAAACCAAGATAGTGTTAATATGATGTACATGCTCCTTTTCAATAGAAAATAAAAGCTTAAAAATAGGAACCTTTCATATATATTGAAACAGTAACCTCCCAATCCCTTACCATTTAATCATCAACCTAATAACATACTCGTCTGTGCTAGGTTTGACCTTTATTTTAAATGCTTAAAACTCATAAAATCAAGCATTAAAATCCACTATCATGGCTGTACTTACAGAATTATATATTTACATGCAAACCAATGCTATAATGAGATAGGATTAATGAAATTATAACGTATACTACCGTGCAATATTTTAAAGTGTTTATTAAATAGAATTAACATTAAAGTCAATTTATTAATAATTTTGTTATTGTAAATTCATGTAGATATATAATCCAAACTATATTATAATATAGGGTAGCATGACTAAAATATGTTATATTATTTTGATTTAAAATATATTAAAAGCTTTGTTTACTTTAAAAGTTTTCTTTAAAAAAAAGAAAATGTTGAAAAGTTTTCTTTAAAAAAAGAAAACATGTTAAAAGTTTTTAGAATTAAAAAAATTGGATAGTAACAAATTTTATTTTGTTGTAAACAAGAATGTAATTAAGGGCCACACCTGCCTTAGATCAGATTAAAAGTTATTTTAAAATCTTGCTAATTGAAATTGCAATAGATAGAAGTTAAGCATTTTTTCAGAATCTTACTATTTTAATTTGTTTACAACAAAATGGTTTTACAATAAATTCAGGCGCCTGATACATTTGAATAGCCAAAACAAAGTTATAATGCCTTGATAATTTATTACTAGATTTGAAATCAAAATTGTACAATTTTGTATAATTTAATTAAATTTTATCAGCAGATTATATAATTTGTAATATTAATTAAAATTTATAGGCCTGAGGCAAAGTAAATTCTTAAAAGATGTTAAAGGCTTATAAGGTGAATATATAAATAGGCCATATTTTGAGTTTCAAAAAAAAAAAAGACTCCATTTTTCTAAGAGCATTTGTCACCAAAATCCACGTCCGTTTAAATTTTAAAATGTCTGGCTAGAATGGGCATTTTGTTGCTGTCACTCCACAAAAATGAAGGTATTTCTCCCATCTGATGCTGTAACAACTAGCATGCTGCCAGAAGAACCAAAGCCTGATTGAATGGAGAAAGATGATGCCAACAGCTACCCAGTAAAACTCACCAAACCTACAGCTCAAGCACTTATAATCCAGCTAAATTATGATCGGTAAAATTACTTTCAAACCACAGCGCTCTGTGTTAAGTCCATATAATTCTTAATTAATCTTTCAGACTATAAAATTAAGTTAGCTAACTATTTATAACTGTAATGAACTTAAATGTAAGTAAACAAAACTAAATATAAATCCTTTCTAATGTTAAAAAAATGTCTCAATTCTATGTAAAATATTCAAATGCTATAAATGACCTATTTATTTGATAATTTCTTTTATTAAGAAATGAATTTAATATTTTACTAATTTAATTTATATTACTGCGGTATGCCTATATTTCTAATTTGATTATTTAATTTAAATATTTATTTTACAAAACAGCGAGCACTTAATTTTAATACAATTTAATTAAAGATAATATTTTAATATCTTCACCTAAATTATTTTCTAGCATTATGCAGTAGCAAAGCCTGAGTTTAAGGCCAGGTTAGTGCATAAGTTCTCTGCCACTTCTGAATGCAATGTTCCTTTCTCACACAGCATGATGATCAGTCTACAGGATACCCTTGATTTCTTCATCCATCTGCGGAGTGACTTTTACTATTGTTATTTACCTGTGCCATAGCACATTGGTAAAATCTAGTACAGCCAACTCTATCTCCTTAATACGTCGCATTCAGCATTGATCTGAACTACTCTTGAAAGGCAGGTTCAATCTAAAGTTATTTGAGCTGGTTTATACACTTGTCTGGAAATGAAACTATTTCTTATAATCAAATGTTTTACTAGTTGTTAATCAAGGCTTAAAATGATTACTTACATAATAGCTACTAGTTTAAATAGATATTGGCATAACTTTCTCTATAGGTATAACATAACGAGTATTATCAGTTCTGTAATTAAATATATATGAGGGATTGTTAAAACTCATCTCAGAAAAACATTAATAATTACTTGTGTAAATACATTTATTATTCATCTGTAAGAAGAGAATATATTATCTCTTCAAAAATTACAATGCCTGCAAGCATCTTAGTGAATTATCTATATATATTTGTCATTTTAATTGTGAACTAGTATTATAACAAATATACAGTTAATCTCATTCATTCTCCATCTCACTATTCAATCCAATTTAAATTATTGATAATATTCATTTATAAACATAATTATATACACAACTTTTCACTTCTTTTTCTTTTTAAATTATAGCTCCATGATAATAAATATATAAATTCAACATTCCTTTTCTTTTTAAAACTTGTTTTATTCCAAACTATAATTTTCTTTCTCCTTCCATACAATGTTTCAATTACATTCTGTAGTCATTATCAAGTTTCCTTAAAAATAATAATAATAATAAAATAAATAAAAATAAAAAACAAAAATAATAACACAAATAAATAAAATATTAATACATTCCAAATATATTTGGAATGTATTAATATTTTATTTATTTGTGTTATTATTTTTGTTTTTTATTTTTATTTATTTTATTATTATTATTATTATTAATTTTAAGGAAACTTGATAATGACTACAGAATGTAGTTGAAACGTTGTATGGAAGGAGAAAGAAAATTATAGTTTGGAATAAAACAAGTTTTAAAAAGAAAAGGAATGTTGAATTTATGTCATTTATAAACCTATGCATTGATAAAATCTTCATAAGTAAGTATACTTTAGATTTAATTAATAATAGCATGTTGACCTAGACTCTTATTGTATTCTCTCTCCTTGACCTATGTCGCCGTGAATAAAATGGTAAACAATGTGTAACTCCAAGGAGATCATTCATAGGGTCTTGAGTCTTAGAGTATTGGCATATGAGTTGAAGTATGGTCAGATTTGAGATTTCACACTCCTAGTCTGGTCAGCTTTATTCTTTTTGCCTGGATTCTATATTCTATTATGCGAATGTACAAGCTTGACCATTACAATATATCTAAACCAGTAATGACTCGTTTGTTAATGTGTAAATGCCACTATGTAAGACAGTAACTAAGTGAATATAGTGATGACCTAGCATCAAATCAATACCTCAGCAACTAAGTGTTAGAAAATGAGAGGAGAATTTTATTACGTAACTTAATCACATAGTTTTATTATGTTATTTTAATAACAACCATTAATTTGTACAACAATAGGCACATCCAGTGATGAAAAAGAAAATTGAAAATGCAAGTTTCTTCTAGGCAAAAGAAATGAGGTGCAGAATAAAAACAGACTTAGTTCATTTCCATTCTTTTTCAAATATCCTGAAGTGATATGATTACCGCAAGCAGTAAATAGCTTAAGATCAAACATTACAATGAAGGATAAAATGGACAATGTGTTCAAAAATATTATCTCTTTTGTATAAAATTTTAAAGTGCTAAAAGTTGATGCAGAATGTAGTCAACATTTAAAGTGGCAAAAGTTAATAAACTTTAACAGTGTAGTAAAATAATTAAATTAATTTTACATTGATAGTTGAAGACAAAAGACTGTGCTATCAATCAAAGGAAAAGGAACATTATATAGTGAGCACATACAGATAAAAGATGGGACTTTCTACTGTGTAAACTGATTAAACACCAAATAGTAAACTGAAGAAAATTTAGTTCTACTTTATAAATTACTAAACAATATACAAGGCTGGATAACTGCCACAGGGGTGCTGTCTTAATTGCCATAAAGCATGATTATTTACCTCTTTCATATAAATAATGCCTAGAATATTCCTTAATAATTATGTTGGCACCATTATTATAATGCCTAGAAAAATGGCTAACACGTGCCAGTGATCCTGGAAGAGTGATGTTCAAAATGGAAACAGCCTCATTCATGTGTGTTCCCAGAAAATATGAGTGAATGTTGGAGCATTTATCAGAATGGACTGATGAGGAGATAAATGGATTGTATCCACAAAAGACATTAAAACTCAAATTATAGACTGTAATCAGAAAGATTAGGAATATCAACTGCAAATGTTTTTTTTAATAATTTTTGTCTCTCTAGTTTTGCATTAACATGTATCTTACTTACATCTTACTAATCAATGATCACTTCTTCCTGTGTTAAATTTATTAAGAACATTACAATCTTGAAATATGTATTTTCTGTTAGTCAAAATATAATCCAATTCTGCTGTACCTTCATTTGTATGCTTCCATGTCCATTTCCTTTTAACATTTTTCTCAAAAAAAAAAAAAAAGAATTCATAATATTAAGTTTTTCTTTTTCTGCAAATTCCACCAGTCTATGTCCTCTCTCATTTCTATTACCATAACCAAAATTATCTACAGCATTTTCATCTTTCATTTGTTTACCAATTCTAGCATTAAAGTCTCCCATAACAATTTTGAAATGTTGTTTACTCTGATCAAAAGCCTTTTGTACATCCATATAAAAATCTTCTACTACTTCATCACTATGAGAACTAGTTGGATCATAAACCTAAATTATCTGCATTTGGTATCTGCTATTAAGTTGTAAAACTAATCTTGCAACTCTGTCCGATACACCATCAACCTCCCGAATGTTATTCTTCTATTTTTTATTTATAATGAATCCTACTCCACTTATATTTCCAGTATTTGTGCCTTTATAGTAGAGTACATGTCCACTTTTTAAATCAACTGTTTCTTCACCTTTTTTTCTAACTTCACAAAGTCCAATAATGTCCCATTTAATATAAGATAGTTCTTCTTCTAACTCATACAATCTTCCTTCACTTGAAAGTGATCTGCAATTGTAAGTACCTAAATAAAAAATCATCATCAAATGTCAGCCTGAGTTCGCAATCAGGGGATTCTTAGCACCCTCCGTCTTCGGCCACCAACTGCTGCCTTGGTTGGTGACTTTACAGCCTCCTGGGAATAAGGGCCATGATTTAGTTTTGTCGGTCACGATTGTATATATTGGAAAAATATTCTTAAACTCAGAAGTAAAAAGCCAATAAACTCACCACGCTGGCTAATGTATGTTGGTGAGCAGCCCATCCATGTTCATATACTATACGAATAATCACATAGTAATAACAGCTGCAATGACAAGAACGTATGGAATGGACATTAGGAATTTGCGCTGCTCGGTTCCTTTAAGGCCTCCAAGAGGAATCAAAGTGTCTCCTTTCAGTTAATAGCAAACTCCTTTCTGAAACTTACTGTAATGCTAATTTTATAAAAAAAATATTTTCATTTACTTTACTATATATTTCATATTATATTTAATACATACAAATTGATCTACTATATTTGCATTTACAGTTCCAGTTCCAACTGTACAAAATGTATAAACACAATACATTAACAAAATATGTATACACTAAATTATAAATGAATTCTCTTAGAATTACCATTTACAATACACTCACTCTTTTTTTAAATAATCAATATAATCCAAAAAAAAAAAAAATTTCTAAAAATAAGACTCAAAGATAGATGAAGAATACAAAAATACAGACATTTCATTCATACAATGTTTTGAAATGATTTTAATATAACAGAACATGGCTAATTAAAAAAATAAGTTATGACCGAGTAGCAAATATCTACTTAATAAGGTTATGAGAAAATTTTAATTTCTGAATTCATTAAAATCAACTGCAATAAAATATTACTAATATGCAATAAAAATACATTAACTGATTGTTCTATAAAATTTGTGACTATAAATTTATATGTCTAATATTTTTATAAATTATCAGACTATTAATACAATTTTACTCAACATTATTAAATCATAAATTTCATAATAATCTGTTTCTCAAATGTGTCTATTGAGATTCTATTGGATAATAAGTCTAAAATTTGCCAGCAGTATTTTCAACCTTCATTCAATTGAAATGGAAAAACTATTTTGCTCTCCTATTCAAAAAATACTTCATTGCTCTGATATATTCAATATATATTATAACAATCATGATATCACACATTGCTGCAGTTAGTTTATTTCTAAAGTGTGCAGTCACTACATGGAAATGCTATTAAAATGTTTGTGAACAGACAGAATGTATCATTGCTATAATAGGCAAAAATATATTTTTAAAAGTGAAATGAATCACATTCTAATATTTTTCCATTATCTGATGGTAAAAAAAGTACATATTTCAAGATAGTAAAAGAGAAATTGTTACTACCTCCTGAACAGTAAAATGTTCATTTTCATGAGTTTCCCAATCACTTTTAATAAATGATGTGTAATCACACAATTGACAATTAAATACTTGTTTCATAGTTAAAGGTTTCTTTGTTGTATTTTTTATGTTATTATGAAAAAGCCTTTGGTTTTTATAGAAAAGGGGATTAAAAGATTTGCCTTTTATATGTACATCATCGTGAATTTTGAAATTATCTTGATTAGAAGTTTCAAATCCACACAAATTACTTTGAAAAGTTTGTTCGATGGTCTGGATTTTTAAATGCAAACTCATGTCAAAATTTTTGAAATTACCTTCATACAAACTACGCTGCAAGTTATTTTCTTTTATATGGGATGTTTCATGCCATTTTAATTTGTTTTTTAGAGCAATCTTATATTCACACAGGCAATATTGAGTAGGCTTTTCTACCATATGTGTGCTTTCGCACAGTGCTAAATCTTTCTTTTGTGTAACCTTAGATTCACACAACCTATACTTAAAAGGCTTTCTTCCTGCATGTTTTTGTTCATGGTGCCTTAAACTGCCTTCTTGCGTAACCTTACATTCAGAAAGACCACATTTAAATGGCTTTTCTCCTATATGAGTTTCTTCATGTCGGCTTAAATGGTCTCTTCTTGCACACTTGTATTCACATAAACTACATTTCATAGGCTTTTCTCCTGTATGAGTTCCTTCATGTCGCTTTAAATGGTCCCTTCTTGCAGATTTGTATTCACATAAACTACATTCAAAAGGCTTTTTTTCTCCTGTATGTGTTCTTTCATGTAGCCTTAAATGGCGCTTTCTTGCACACTTGTATTCACATAAACTACAGTTAAACATCTTTTTTTCTATATGTGTTCTTTCATGTCGTCTTAAATAGTTTTTATGTGAAGCCTTATATTCACACAAACTGCATTTAAATGGCTTCTCTCCTGTATGTGTTCTTTCATGTCGTCTTAAATACTTTTTATGTGAGGCCTTATATTCACACAAACAACATTTAAATGGCTTTTCTCCTGTATGTGTACTTTCATGTTGTCTTAAATAGTATTTACGTGCAGCCTTATATTGACACAAACTACATTTAAATGGCTTCTCTCCTGTATGTGTACTTTCATGTCGTCTTAAATAGTTTTTATGTGAAGTCTTATATTTACACAAACTACATTTAAATGGCTTCTCTCCTGTATGTGCTCTTTCATGCAGTGTTAATCTGGCCTTTAGTGTGGTGTTGTATTCACACAAATTACACTTAAAAGGCTTTTCGCCGGTATGTCTTCTTTCATGAACTCTTAATTGAGCTTTTATTGCAGTGTTGTATTCGCAGAATCGACATTTAAATGGTTTTTCTCCTGTATGTGTACTCTCATGTTGTATTAGACAGATTCTTTTTGCAGTCTTGTATTCACATAAAAGGCAACTGAAAGGCTTTTCTCCTGTATGTGTTCTTTCATGACGGATTAAATTGCATTTTCCAGCAGACTTATAGTCACACAAACTACACTTAAACGGCTTCTCTCCTCGATGTCTTCTTTCATGTTCTTTTAAAGTAAATTTCCATGCAGTCTTGAATTCACACAAACGGCAGTTAAAAAGCTTTTCACCTCTATGTGTTGTTTCAGGCAGTATTAAATGGCACTTTTCTTCTGTATGCGTTCGTTGGTGCAATCTTAAACTGGATTTTAATCCTGTCTTATATTCACACAAACTACATTTCAATAACTTTTCTCGTGAATGAGTTCGTTCATGTGTCTTTAAATGGTCCTTTCTTGCACACTTATATTCACATAAACTACAATTAAAAGGCTTTTCTTCTGTATGAGTTCGTTCATGTCGCCTTAAATGGTCTCTTCTTGCACACTTGTATTCACACAGCATACATTTAAGTCTTTTTTCCTGTATGGGTTCCTTCATGTTGTCTTAACTGTTTCTTTTATGAAACCTTATATTCATACAAACTATACTTATGTAGGTTAGCTACTGTATGTGTTCTTCCATGCTGTAGTAAATGGCCCTTTTGTGAAGTCTTGTATCCAGACAAACTACCTTTAAAAGGCTTTTCTCTCATATGCCTTCTTTCATGTACTCTTAAATAGTCCTTGTGTGCAATCCTGTATTTATAAATATATTTAAATGGGTATTCTACGGTATGTGTTCTTTCATACAACTTGAATCCTTTTTGTGCAGTATTATCATCACACAAACTACATTGCAAATTCTCATGTATGTTCGTTCTTTTATATATCCTTAAGCTACCCTTTTCTGCAATTTATATACCCATGAACTACATTAAAAACACTTTCCCCTCTTCCTAAAACCTCTTTTTCCCAATCGATACTAAAGTTTTCTTGTGCATCTTAAAATTGTCTTTTCTGCAGTCCCTTTTACATAATCTATATTAAACAAGTTTTTCTCCTGTATGTGTGCATGCATATTTTCCTATAGATCTTTTATACTTTAATTCACATAATGTAAAATGAATCACTTTTTTTATTGTAATAGGTTTTTCCATATAGTTTTACCAAAAGCCATAGATATAATTATTTCTTTCTTATACAATTTTTCCATATTGTTTCTTGATTTTTGAAGTTTCTTTTTTTACATAGATATGCTTTTCATGTGTTTTCAGTTCTTTTAATTACAAAATTGACAAAGAAGTTGGCCATTTCATAAAGATGATCATTTTTGTGTAATATCATAAACAATGATAAAATGTCTAAACAAGTATTTTAGAGCCTAGATCACATTCAATATTTTATTCAACAAATATTTTTAATCAGAAAACTTTTTTTTATTAACATATTTTGTAAACGTTTATAAAAATATATTTCTTTTATTCAAACCTGCTGGACTTGTTTTAGTAGTTCTTAATTTCATAGCATTAGGGTAAAAAAAAGTTAATTCATTCTGGAATCAATGCGTTTCATATTTCAATGATATTTTTATCAAATATCATTTTTCCCCATGATGTAGACCTACACAAAACAGAAAATAAAAAATTAATCACATTTCTTTACATGCATATGTCATAGATGGCCAATAAAGATAATTTATAAAAAAGCAAAGATTATGAATTATAATTTTCACTAAAACATTATTCTTAAAATTAGCAACTGAGTTAACTTTTTATCAGATAAAGCATTTAATATTATTATTGATTCAAACACTTATGTTTCTTTAATAAGCATTTCAAGAATTATTATTTAGAACCAAATTATTTTTGCTTTACATAAAATCCAACAAAAAATTGTAATCACATACGTAATCTTATAAACTATAAGCAGAAAATTGATCCAACATTAACTTACATAATATTACCATTGGCAGAATATTAAATTAGCTATTGATGCAATTTTATTTTTTTTAAATGAAAAGAATTCCAAATGAATATTAATAGTAATATAAGTCTGCATATTTCAGTTTGAGTTCCACATAAGTTTTCATTAGTTCTATGGCCAACTTCAGAGAAATAAAGTATTTATTTAGAAATTTTGAGAGCAAAACAAAAAATCCAAATTTTATTCCCACTATTTTATGACTATCGTTCTAAGAACACAGCTCCCTAATTTCATAAAATAAGCAGAGACATAAATATATAAACAAGTAAAGACACCAACCAGAAGTTATTGTTTCTTTCATTTTTCCACAAATCTATTTGATATACAGTATTGATTATTCATTTGATTTCATTAACAAAACTTAAAAATTGTTATAAACTACATGTACATACCATAAGTTGGAATGAGCCAACAACAGCAAAAACACCACTAGAATGATTTAAACCATAACAACTCATTCCAACCCATATACCACTTCATTCTAATTAGGCTGTGACCTGGGAGAGATAGCGACTCTTAAAATTAAATTACGACTATATGACTTCCCTGTGACAAATAAAAAACTCAATGCAATATACATGTTAAATTAGAAACACTTGATTACTAATATTTTATATAAAAAAAAGAAAAAACCAAAAAAAATGACTATCGCTTAATTTGCCACTAGACTCATTGAAGATAGTGGAAAATTACATCAATTAGTGAATGCATATGTCAAAGTTACAATGCATGACACAAATAAAGGACCTCGGATAATAAATACATTTGATCTTTGGGGCAGACATTCCTCAAGCAGGACATGCTAATAAATAAAGTGAGAAAGTTAATGAACTAGTAAATATTGTTAAAATAGATTATCACATAACTCATAATCCTTAATGATCACATAACTCATAATCCTTAAATACCAAAATATCAGACTTGTCTATACATAAAGATAAGGAAGACAGTGCTGAGTTGGTAACATAATAAACAAATCCAACAAGACAAAGATGGGAATATATTCACTTTTGGGAAGTTAGATCCAAATTTCATATAATCAATGGATCATGAAATAAAGAAATGAGTACCTTCATATAACCCTTAATAACTCTCATTAACAAACAGGAACCATTCCTGCACTAGTAACAAGATTCTGGTCTAAAATTGAAAGGAATGTTCCAGAATTTGTGTGGAACGTAGACAAATGGAACTCCTCAAATTAAATCTTGCAAAGCAGGGATATACACTGTAACAATAGCCAGGTTCAAACCCTGTTACAAGACAAGATTCTGGTCTAAAAATGAAAGGAATGTTCCAGCATTTGTGTGGAACTTAGACAAATGGAACCCTCACATTAAACCTTGCAAAGCAGGGATATACATTGTAACAGTAGCCGGGTTCAAACCATGTTACAAGAGAGTTACTCAATATTCCCTAACTGCCTAGATCAGCACGAGTCCAATAAATTGGATTCAGTGTGCGAGTATAAAATATAAAGAATTAGATATATATGTCGAAGAGAGAAAGTTTTTTTTTTTATTCATTTTAAAAAAAAGAGAAAGATGTTTATAGTTATTTGCTTTAAAATAAATTCATAAAAATATGTTAATAAATTGTGGGAATGCAGTTATAAATTTTCTTCTTGTATTATTAATTTATTTCAAATGTATTCTTTTCTCAACACATGATCACTATCTCACTTCCGCTTTTGGCAGCCATCTTTGCAACTGGTCATACAAATAGCGTCCCTAAGCGATTCAATTTCAGGAAGATAGGGACGATTGTCCCCTTACCTTTACGTTTCTTATTCAAGGTAAGTCGGTTTTAATCATTATATATTATGGAAAGTGATAATATAATCGATAATTCGCAAATTAAGGTTAGCCCCGATCTCAGCATTCAATCTAGTAATGCAGTCATCGGTCGTAAATTTTATAGCCTTAGATCTAATCTAAATTCATCCAAAATAACTTCTACAACAAATAAAAACCCACAAACCAATATTTCAAAAGAAAACAGCATCACAAATATCAACAAAAGTTTAGAAAATATTCAACTTACCCCTAATATAAGTAATAGCATTAATATCTCATCAAGCGAAACGATTGAAATGCCTAAAAATACAAGCAAAAACCAATCATCACCTCTCCGAAGACTTTATGCACCCTCAGAAGACTCTAATGAGCAATTTCCTTTGCCCAATAATACCCTGGAAACCATATCTGAAAATAATAGACAAAATTACCGACAAGATGATTTCGGCGAATTTTTTAAAGTTAAAACTTTTCCACCAGAGGTCGACAAAACCGGTGCTGTCACATTACAGTTTGTCAACAGTAAATTTAAAAATCAAAAAGAAGAAATAAATTTTAAAACCGATAAATCACATTCCAGAACAAACAAAGATTATAGCGCAGAACAATTCATTGCTACTTCAGCCAACTTACAATCTAATCCAAGTTCTTCAATACCAATATTGAAAAATTCCTCTACGTACGCAAATATCGTAAGGTCTAAAAATTCTGAGAGCATCTCCGAAAATATTAAGGCCGATAATTTCAATGAACTATATTTGAATATCTCAGAACTAGACATAGAACAAGAATCAAACACTTTGGAAAATGTCTCATTTAATATAAACGATCTTAATGACGACATGTTCCTAAAAATAAATAATGAGTTCAACAAAACGATTCCCAATAGCCTATATAAATCGTTTGCTAACTACTACAGCGATAAGTCGTTAATCTTAGCCATAACAAATCAACAATGTGCTCTATATAAGTTCCCTCTAGAACAGCTATACAGTCTAATCAATCAAAAACAATTAGGCAGAGGCATTCATATGATTCTTAATCACCCCAATGACCGCTATGTTATCGTTGAGTTTAAAACGTGGGCGGACCGTATGAACTTTAAAAATAAATACAGATCTTTAGGAAATTTTATACTATGCTCCATAGATATGAACCGTCCTGTTACACTATCCGGCAGAATCCAAAACTGCCTTGCCCACTTGAAAGAACAAGAACTACAAGACATCCTTATTAATTATGGCTCAGTTAGCAAATTTAAACACCTATTAAACCCTCACTGTGAAGATCAAATCCTGTCCAATACTGTTATCTTCACACTTACATTGAAGAAAAACATTATACCCACTGACATACCCACTATTATTACTGCAAGAGGCTCTCCTATGGTTTTGACTTTCAGGGGAGTACATCCACAATGTTTCTTCTGCCTTGAAAGAACACACCTCATTAAAGATTGTGCAGCAAGAATATGTACACACTGTGGTATTAAAAAGAATAAAGTTCACAGATGTCCTGGTAGACCTACTAACACGGCTCTCACATCCTTAAATAGACAATCACCACATGGGCCTAATTCAATCAGCAACCTCACAAACCCAGACAACCTGATTCAAATAAATCCTCCAACAAACCCTTTCACATCCAAACCTATCTTTCAAAATGAAAATATTCAAGAAAGATCAAACGACAACCTCTACACTAATAGTAGTGAATCAGAGATCCAAGCAATTACATATACCGCGCCTAAACCAATCACTCAAACCGATAAGACTAAAGATCATACATACGATACATATTATACTAATCCCCGAGAAACAATACTAGGCCAAACTCTTGATACAAAAGAAGGCAATATGACCAAACCACCTGATGAGAGCAAGGAAAATATAGGAGATGAAGAAAATACACTCAAAAAATTTCAAAACAATCCATCCATAACAACTCCCACCCAGTCTAAAACCATTGATACATCCTCATTTGGGTCAGTTAAGTCCAGTAAACCTAAACAAAGTGATCCACAAACTGTCCTCAATTCTTCAACTCCTGCAATAATTAACCATCCAGATGAAAAGACTTGTCAAACACTCAACCCGAAAGTCAGCATAGTTAATGTTTCCCAACAGTTACAGCAAACCGAAAATGACTCAGGTCTAAAATTTAAAACAAATTCCTATAACAATAAAAAAACACTTTTATCAAAAGAACAGGAAAATGAAAAAAACACTGTTAAACTTCAAAACCCTCAAAAAACCGACACAACAAATACCCAAAATACAAATAAGAAAATTAAAAGAAAATCAATTCGTTCAGATAAATCAAGCTCTGATGATGATAGCGCCCATCTGATACATTACTCACCTCCACCCTCTAACAAACAAATTTCAGATATATCAAGCACAAAGCCTCGCAAATCCATAGAAAAAAAGAGGAAAACCATGGATCCTATAACCATTGATACCATTGATCCTTCTGACGAATCTCAGACAGATTACACTACTTCATCAGACACCGAAGACTTCATGGATGCGTTTCCGCAACCAACAACTATATCGCCAATCCATCCACAAATTCAATCACAAGACTCTGATTGCCAAACAACATCAGACCTCATTAACATGGAGATGTCCCACATTGACTTGGCACACTTTGCTGAGGACGGTTTGGATTAATCTATCATGTTCTGCAAAATTGCTGGCATTAACATTCGCGGCATCAACTCAATTGATAGAGTTCTAGCTATTAAAAACTGGCTCTCGCTCTGCTCCCCTCATATACTTCTTATGGGTGAAACTAAATATCACCATAAGACCGATCATAAAATACTATCTCTTCTCTCAACTCTCGGATTTACTAGATTTTCTGTAGGCCATTCTGCTTCAGGTGGAGTCGGTATTCTTCTCAGCAAGTCAACACCACCAAACAGTTTTAGCATTCTATTCCTAGATGCCAATATTATTATCATAGAAATAGACTATTGGGGTTATCCGATCATCATAGCTTATATATATACAGCCAAAGACACCTCTCAATATCTAAAAATAATCCACATCCTAAATGCCATCAATGCTAACAGAGCCTCCCCTACTATTCTTCTGGGAGACTTTAACACCACATACAATGACTTCAACAAGAGATTTTTGCATCTAATAAATCGCAGATTAATGTGTGGAGAGGGCTTCTTCCCTCCCGAAGCCTACTCTTTCTATACTAAAACTAAAAAGTCCCTGATTGATTTGGTTTACTACACCCCAGACCTCCATTTCAACCTTGATGCAGCCTTGGCTCCTGTTGCTTTCTCTGATCATATGGCTCTAATCTTACAACTTACACCTATTTCAATCCCTGCACCTATTGATGGACCTGGTAAAACCATGCGCATGATCACCCAATCAAATATGACCGAAGCGATAGTATCTGAGGCATACATCCTTTTCCAGAAAATAAACATCCTTTCCCTTCCTGCTGAGGAGGGCTGGTTTTCCTTCATCGGAATACTACAATCCATATTAAATCACCACGCCAGGAAAATCAAAGGACCTAATGGCCTTCTAAATGATCTAACAGACATTAATATACAACTTCAAGCTTTACAGCAAAATTTCACAAATACAGAAAAAATCATCTTCCTTAAAAATCTGTACAAAATTAAGCAAAAGTCCCTTGCAGAATATATATCCATCAGAAGAGCCAAATGTTTCTTAGCACAACAACACTGCTGGACGAGAGACTACCTTAGATGGGCACTGGGGTACAATAGAAAACAAATCACTCCCTTATCCATTAATTCTAATGGAACCAATCTCGTTGGCTTTCCAATGATGCAGCACATCAGCAAACAATTCTGCCAATTAATGCAAAAAGATGGTGCTCCTCCTATAAACAGCTGGTTGGATGCTGGTGACCCCGGCGAACATGGCATCACAGAAATCCAAATCAAAAAGAAGATAACATCTCTCCCGGACGGCGTTCATCCTGGCCTTCATGGCATCCCAAATTTCCTTCTCAAACACCTCAGTCAATTCACTGTGCCAATTATTAAAAAAATGATTGATCACCTAGCCTCCGGCAACAGAAACATAACAGATCTTTACCCAGTGGCTCTTCCGATCTTTTTATTAAAAAAGCAAAACCACTAAACGACATTAACAATATCCGGCCAATTTCCATGACCCCATTGCTTATCAAGATAATTGAATCAGTCATTAAAGATCAAATCCAAACTCAAATCCTTAGCCATATCTCGTCAAACCAATACGGGAAAAAGGGATCATCAACCTCGCATGCTATGTCCAATGTAACTGCACTATTCAATTACATCAGAGGACATCGTAAATCAAAACCTATTGCTGTCCAGCTGGATGTTGCGGCAGCATTTGATTCAGTCCAGAT